>JAJPGS010001347.1:0-108874 GCA_028654335.1 Alnus rubra | reverse complement strand
AGGAGTGCTTCACCACCAACGATGTGGCCCTGTACGTGTTCTCGTCCCAACCTTGTTGGTTCAAAACACTTGGGTTACAACTATGCCATGTTTGGATTCTGCCCCTACGGCTTTTATGGCGTGAAATGCACAAGATAACTGTAACACCCACCCCTACTGACACAATATTGTCCGCTTTTGGTTCCCCCGAACCAGACTTTTCAGAAGGTCACCCATCCTGAAATTACTCTTGCAGAAGCACGCTTAACTGAAGAGTTCTGATAGGTTCATGGCTATAACGGCTTTAAAACGTATTGTGTCATAAATGATACATTTATACATATAAGCACATCCTTATTTCCAAGCGATGTGGGACGTCACAATAACCGCCTCGGAGTTACTCTAGGACCACCGGCTCAAGCTACTTAAGGATGTTTGAGCCTCTGAGATGAAGAACTCCTTAAAAGAGCTGTACAAGCTCCGGGCCGGCGGTGTTTCAGTGGAGATGAAGCAATGGTTAATTCGGGGACTTGGCTCTCAACATGGTTCTTAGGATGGTAACTGGAAAGCGGTACTCTGGTGACGATGAAGATGCAAGACGGTGTCAGATCGAAGGCGTTCAGGGAGTTCTTTCACTTGATGGGGCAGTTTGTGGTCGGGGATGCCATTCCTTATCTTGGGTGGTTCGATTTGGGTGGGCAAGAGAAGGCCATGAAGAAAACAGCTAAGGAGACGGATTATCTAGCAACAGAGTGGTTGGAGGAGCACCGGAAGAGGAGTTTCAGGTGAGGCTAAAGGCAGCAAGAATTCATGGATGTAATGCTGTCAATCCTTGATGGTGCGGACCTTGATGGCTTTGATGTTGATACCGTCAACAAGGCTACATGTTTGGTACGTATCTTAATTTAAGTAATGAAAAATGCTCTACTTCACCGGGCCGAGACCCCTTTTATAATTAGTAGGCATAATACACTTATAATTTTTGTACAATTTTTATACAACTCAAAAAAAAAAAAAAAAATAATTGTTAAAATTGTAAAGTAATTATACAAAAGTTACAAACGTATTATCTCTTTTTGAATAATACAAAAATTCCAATTGTTTAAAAGAGGGGTAATTGCAAACCCTTACAACTCCTCTTTTGGAAACTGTTCGAATTTATATATTATTCGACATAGGAGGTCCCAATCTATTTCACCGAGCCTTGCGGATTGGAGGTCAGCGAAAGTCAAATTTATAGTTTGATTCACATAATCCTTTAATTTTCTTGGTGTCACCAAAACCATGATGATCAAATTGAGACCAAGTTATGATTCATATTAGTCTCAGGGGAGGTGGTCACATTTAAGTTGGTTGAGATACCTGTATTGCACCGAATGTAATACATCTTATTTAATCTGTTCATTTAATTCGAACAGTTCAAATCATGACAATAAAAAAAGAAAAAGAGAATACCTGGTAGGGCTAAGGGTGGCCGGTCCACCCCTTGGCTATTGAAATTTAGTATGAAAGAAAAGTCTCCTTGAATTTAAATGACTTTATACCGTTGCATGTCTTCACTAAAGCAAGATTTACGTATTCCTGCATCTGTTTTAAAAAAAACGCGTGTTTTGATTTTAAAAATCAGCTTTTAAATTAAGAAAAAATTAGAAGTTTTAAATAAGGGCTCATATTACAAATATAATTAGTTGAAATTGTGCTTATATACTTACAGTGTAGCCATGCATGGGCTCGTAATTTACAGTACTTGTAAAATTGCGGTGGAATTGTGTATATTGAGCTTGAATTTTTGTCATAAGAATCATTTAATTTTTATTTGCAGCTATTAATTAACAAAAATTATACCATGCAGAATATGATATCAGGAGGCACGAACACAACCATGGTCACTCTGACGTGGGCACTCTCGGCGTTGCTGAACATCGGCATGCGCGCTTTAAGAAAAGCCCAAGAGGAACTGGACATCCAACGTGGGCAAGGAAAGACTAGTCAATGAAGAAGATATCAACGAATTGTTCTACCTCAGGCATCGTCAAAGAGGCTCTAAGGCTATACCCACCTGGACCTCTCTCCAGGACCAAGAGAATCCATGGAAGACTGCACCATTGGTGGCTACCATGTCCCAAAAGGACCCGTCCTGTGGTGAATCTTTGGAAGATCCAGACAGACCCTGTCGTGTGGTCTGACCCATTAGAGTTCAAGCCAGAGAGATTTCTCACAACCACAAGGATGTCAATGTCAAGGGTCAAAATTTTGAGCTCATCCCCTTCGGCGGCAGTAGAAGAGCGTGCCCAGGGATATCTTTTGGCCTTCAAATGCTGCATTTGACATTAGCCAGTCTGATTCATGCATTTGATGTTTCAACTCCATCAAACGCTCCAGTTGATATGACTACAACCTTTGGACTAACAAACATCAAATCCACGCCACTTGAGGTTGTCCTCAAACCTCGCTTGCCACCAAATCTTAATGAATAAATATTGGACTACTGTAGTTTTTGATAATCAATGGTTGTCTAAGCATCGTTTGGTTTCCTTAATTTCTCTAATATTTGCTGGTTGGAGAAAGGTTACCAGTGTTAAAGGATAAAATCAGTAGCTTACCTCTCCTCCAGCATGATAGTCAGCAAGCAAGAGACCTCCACATTCCTGCTGACCAGTCCCCCTACAGACTACAGGCTAAGCTCACAATCTCTCCTGGATTCCTGCTGATTCCTGTGCTCCATGTTTTCCGGATGCACCTTCCCCGTGTCATAGCTACACTGCAGCAGCCTATAGCACAGACAAGCAAGCAGCGTCACAACCACACTGCAGCAGCCTCTAGCACTGACCAACAGCAGCTACAAGCAGCCCCGTTTCCTCGATTCCTGCTACCAATGTTTCCTGCTGCCTTCTCCTCAAACTCAGCACATAGTCAAATGTTTCCCTCGTAGAACTCTGTTATAGTTTGTCTTATGTTTCCACGTAGGTTTCTGCAATAGTTTTGTCCTTACGCTCACCGAGCATACTTTGTAAATCCTAACCGGTTATAAATAGAACAAAGAACTCTGCTCTTGGTATGCAACCAAAATCAGAGCTTCTTCCCAAATCTTTCATGGTATCAGAGCCCTTTGGCCAACGCCCTACGATCTGGTTGTTCTTCTTTTTCATTTGACTGCAACACAGCCTGTGTGAGCTATGCTCACACGGGCTGCCTTGAAGTTTCTTACCCTTTACTCCCTCTCACATTTTCATCAAATACCTTGCCTTCATCTTTGTGATATCCAGCCTCATCAAATAACTTGCCTTCATCAAATACCTCTATTTCTCCACCCAAATCACACCCTAAAAGAATCCCAGAAGCTCACCACAGCCACTCTTCCACCCCAGAGCCAAAAATAAACCCATCCCTTTTGGTGTGCAAAGTCTTACCAATCTTAGACCCGTCTCTCTGGATTTCCTGTTTTGTTCTGTTTCATCTTGTTTCCAACACCTTGTCTTGCCTTCCCTCCAAAATGATCTCCTGGAGACACGCCTGGTCTCTTCTTATTTGACCTCTCAAATATTTTCCCTTCTTTGGTTTTCTTCTTAGAAGAAGATGCCTACCAAAAAAAAAAAAAAAAATAAAAAAAAAAAAAAATTACATGAGATATGTAGTTGGTCTATTGTTAGCCCAAATTTCTTGCTTGAGATAATGTTGAAAAACTCAAGCCCTTTTTAAGCCATTTGTTTTGGCCCAATTTCTAGCTTTGGGTCATGTTCTAAGACCCAAGCTTATTTTTAAAAGCCATTGGGCTGATTTTGCTGTTTTCTTTTAATTTCTTCTCCTTTTATCCTTTATTGACAAAAAATAAAATAAAATAAAATAAAATCAAAGAGGTATCTAGTTGGCCCATTGTTGGCCCAAATTTCTTGCTTGAGGTAATGTTCAAAAAAACCCAAGCTTATTTTTTTATTTTGGCTCATAGTTGGCCCAATCTTGGCCTTGTGTACCGTTAAAATGCTCAGGCCTTTCTTTTCTATTTTTTGGCTTTGAGGTATTGTTCCAAAACCCAAGCCTTTTATTTACACAAAAAAAAAAAAAAAAAAAAATCTCTTGCCCATAGTTGGCCCTTTTCTCCTTGGCCCATTGTTGGCCCAATTTCAAGCTTAAGGCAAATATTCAAAGGCCTAAGCTCATTTAAGCTCTTTATTGTCTCTTTGGCCCATTGTTGGCCAAATTTCAAGCTTAAGGCACATGTTCAAAGGTCTAAGCTCATTTAAGCCCTTTATTGGCTATTTTTTTTCTTTGGCCCAAATTTCTTACTTGAGGTACTTTTCAAAAAAAAAAAAAAAAAAAAAAACCAAGCCCATTTTTAATTTCTTTTGGCCCATAGTTGGCCCAACCTTAGCCTTGTGGTACAGTTAAAATACCCTGCTTTTCTTTCTTTTTAGCCCTTTAGTGGTTCTTTTTTTGGGTCCATAGTTGACCTTATGTTTGGCTTTTGAGGCACAGTTTAAAGACCCAAGCCAATCCAAAAAGAACAAAAAAAATTGATGAGAATAAAAGTCAAACTGATGGAAGTTCCTCCCATCAGTTTGCGGGGGGGGGGGGGGGGGTGTTAAAGGATAAAATCAGTAGCTTACCTCTCCTCCAGCATGATAGTTAGCAAGCAAGAGACCTCCACATTTCCTGCTGACCAGTCCCCCTACAGACTGCAGGCTAAGCTCACAATCTCTCCTGGATTCCTGCTGATTCCTGTGCTCCATGTTTTCCGGATGCACCTTCCCCGTGTCATAGCTACACTGCAGCAGCCTATAGCACAGACAAGCAAGCAGCGTCACAACCACACTGCAGCAGCCTCTAGCACTGACCAACAGCAGCTACAAGCAGCCCCGTTTCCTCGATTCCTGCTACCAATGTTTCCTGCTGCCTTCTCCTCAAACTCAGCACATAGTCAAATGTTTCCCTCGTAGAACTCTGTTATAGTTTGTCTTATGTTTCCACGTAGGTTTCTGCAATAGTTTTGTCCTTACGCTCACCGAGCATACTTTGTAAATCCTAACCGGTTATAAATAGAACAAAGAACTCTGCTCTTGGTATGCAACCAAAATCAGAGCTTCTTCCCAAATCTTTCAACCAGTACCTTACATGCACGTTTATAGTATGTTTCTTGTTAGATTATATTATATAAGATTCCATATGCCTCTTTCAGTTCTTCTTCATCACTATTCTGGGTCTCCTAAGAATCAGCATGTGGAGCAATAAGAGCCAAAATCCTCTGATCTTCACTTGAATTATCATTGAGAGTAGCATGAAGAGCTTTTCTTTTCGCTTTCTTGAGGTTTCCGCAATCAGCTTGGATATGCCCAAAACCTGAATATACTTGGGATCATAATGATCATAACCTTTTTCCTATATTTGAATGGAAGAAAAAAAATGCATACGACATCTATATCTTTTTATAGGCAAGATTGAAACTTATTTAAATAGGAATAAAATTATTACATAATAATCCGAAAATCACTTCATAATGGAAAGATTATGTTACAACCAAGAGATTGCAATAATATGCAATCATTATGGATTCTAGTAATATGCATATTCATAATATGAGAATTCTATAATTACAGTACTTCTATTAGACGGTCGTTAATCAATAAAGCTTGGAAGGTAGGCGCGGTGTGATGAGGACTTCAAGTGGAGTGGCTTTCAGGTTCGTTAATCCAGGGCTCTCAGTCATATCAACCGGTGCATTCAAAGGAGTCGAGATTTCATACATGTGTATGAAACTAGCCAGTGCTAAGTGCACCATTTGAAGGCCAAGAGATATTCCAGGGCAAACTCTTCTGCCACTTCCAAATGGGATTAACTCAAAATGTCTGCCCCTAACATCAACATCTTTTTGGGTGGTGAGAAATCTTTCCGGCTTGAATGCCAATGGATCGGACCATACGCGTTGATCTGTTTGGATTTTCCAAACGTTGGGGATTAGTCGAGTGCCTTTTGGGACATGGTAGCCACCTATGATGCTATCCTTACTGAATTCACGCGGTCCTGATAGAGGTGCTGGTGGATATAAACGTAATGTTTCTTTGACGATGGCTTGGATGTAGACCAGTTGACTGATATCCATCTCGTTTACGGCTCTTTCCGTGCCCACTTGGACTTCAAGCTCATTTTGAGCCTTTTTCAACACTCGCTGATTGTTCAACAATAGCGATATTGCCCAAATTAGGGTAACCGTGCTGGTGTCATTGCCTGCTGCAATTAAACTCTACAAAGTTCAACTTTTGTTAGAATATAACCCTTGAGCATTCCTTATTGTTTTAGAGCATAACTCATGAGATTATAAGGCATATATATAAGGGTACTCAGAAACTTAAGTTTGAATCTGGTTAATTTGACAAAAATAACGATAAATTAAAGAAAGATACCAAATAATAACAGTGATAAATAGTACTATGGAAATCTCTGTCATTAATTTGAAAGAAAAAAAATGAACATTGCGTACCAGACATGTGGCTTTGTTGATCGAATCAGCGTCATAACCAGCAATGTCTTTGCCATCAAGGACAGAAAGCAATACGTCCATGAAATCTTGCTCCACTTTGGCCTCACCTGCAGCTCTCTTACGCTTATGCTCTTCTAACCATTCCCCAAAAATACTATCTAATTCTTTTGCAGCTTTCTTCATGGCCTTCTCATGTCCACCCAAATCCAACCACCCAAGGTAAGGAATGGCATCCGACACCACAAAAGACCCAAGATAATCAAAGAATGCCTTCAATGCCTTTTGGCAACGTCGCGCCTCCTCTTCATCAGCCACTGCACTAGAAAAGTAGCGCTTCCCAGCAACCAACCTAAGAATCAGGTTTAGATTCATGTCCCCGAACCGCTGCTTCAACTCCACCAAAATCTGGCCTGACTCGTTTTTTTCTTTGTCCAGAGTTTGTATAGCTCTTGTAAGGTGGTCTCAACTTCGGAGACTCGAATGTAGGAAAGAAGCTCAAGCCGACGGTTAGATAGTAGCTCCAAGGTGGCTATTTTACGCAATTCACGCCAATAGGAACCATAGGGTGTGAAGCCGAGTACGGCGAAGTTATAGCCAAAGTGTTTAGCGGCTACAAGCTTGGGCCGCGAGGAAATAGCCAGATCGTTAGTGGTGAAGCACTCTTTGGCCATCTCCCAACTGCTTATTACAATAGCACGTTTCAAACCAAGCTGGATAGCAAAAACTGGTCCGTACTTTTCAGCCATGGCTCCCAACGTTATGTGGGCAGGCTTTGTTCCTCGCAAAAGAGGGAGGTGACCAATTATAGGCCATGCACCCGCAGCGACAGGTGCTATTTTGGCCCAGCCGACTCTGGATCTCCTTACAAGGTAGTAGAAAAGAAGTATAACGGCAACGAGTCCAGCTATGGCAGAGTTTGGGTAAGGTGAAAGAAAATTCATTTTAGCTAAGATCATTGGAGCCATAGGAGGATATCTTTAGCTATGGTAACTAGGAATTAGCTTTTATAGATGCATATTTAGCTATGTGGGACCTGAAATGTTAACTTGGATGAGTCCATGTTATTATGTGGCCGCCGTTAGTAAATTTCTTATTTGGAATTAGTACTCAAATGTTTGAGCATTTGAATGGCTAACAAATTCACTAAGAAGTTCCTCAATCTGATTATGCAAAACAAATGTAAAATGCATTTACGATGCATATGTGAATAGTGCAACTCCAAATGTAGTTACACTATTCACATGCATTTCTTTCTTTCTTTGACTCTCTCTCTCTCTTCCCCCTAGCTCTCTTTCTCTCTCACCAAAACTCATTTACGCCATAATAATAATATTCTAAGAAAAATATTACACTTATACCCAACCTCCCACATCTATTTTTTTACAACCTGACGTGGCAGGAGCTATATCACATATTTTCACTCTTCTTCTTCTTCCTCTTCTTTTTTTTTTGTATTTTTTTTTATGATTTTTTTTTTTAAAAAAAAAAGAAAAGAAAAGAAAAAGAGGCACATCACATTTGCATAAGGAAAAAAAAAAGAAAAAAAAAAAAGAAAACAAGAGGGGATCACCGAGCTCCAGAGAGAGAATGCTGGACGCTCAAGACGGCCGGAGACAGTTTCACCGGTGAAGCCCGAGGTCGGGGTCAGGGTACCATGTCCGGCCAGTGAATCTGCCGAAGATGGTGAAGAGAACAAGAGGGAGGGAGGCGGGGACGCTCAGTACGGCCGGAGAGATTTGCGACGGAGGGAGGCGGGTCGCTCAACGCTGGGGACGGCCAGAGAGATATGTTGGAGAGAGAGTGACGGAAGGAGGCGGGTCGAGTCGATATTCCACCTGGGCTGCAATGGGGATGCTCGGGTTTCCGGCAGAGGTACCACATCGGGGTCGGGGTGGTCGGCCGATGTGCGTGGTTTCTGGCCTCTCCTCCCACTGCCAGCGCCACCCCATCTTCTGGGCTGCTGCTCCCCCCTCACCACCCTCTTCTTCCTCTTTCTTGTTTTCTTTTTTTCTTTTCGTTTTTTTTTTCCTCCAATGATGTGACCCTTTTTCTAAAAAAAAAAAAAAAACAGTAAAAGTATGTGATGTATCTACTACTACGTCATGGTGTAAAAAATGGGTGTGGGCCTTTGGGTGTAAGTGTAGCAGCTCTCATATTCTAATATATCTCTAAATCTTGGAATCAGAGTATGCTTATGGGACAAAATCTTTGTTTGTTATTTTAAGTTCACACTTATGCGAATCATCTCAAATGAGAACAAAAAATTTGGCTGAATTTATAGCAAATAATTTTTGAAAAAAAAATTACTTATTGTTGAAAAAAAAAAGGTTTAGAACTAAAATAAAGGAAGAATAAAAAAATAAAAAAATTAAATGATATAGTGAAATAATAAATAATCGGATATATGGTATACATTTTGGAACCCGTTAGTTAAAATAGATCAAATAGATTTTGGTTAACTATTTTGCATATAAAAATACATATGGGCTAGTTTGGGTGTATGGATTTTTTTGAAAAATATTTAAAATTGCGAATACCGAGAGAATTTATTTTTTGAAATTATGTTTGGATGGTTTAAAAAACTTGGGATAAAATTAAAAAAAAAAAAAATTGGATAAAACTTGAGTAAAATTTGAATTCCAAAAAACAGTATTTAAAAAATACGTGTCACCCAAACATGCCCTAAGCTATTGAGAATGTTGTTAGCTAAAAAAAAAAGTCCTTACAACATATTCTTAACTCTGCTAATTGCCGCATTTTGTCTATATATTTTTCCTATTTCACTTTTTCTAACTTAACTATTGAAAGTCACTTCTTTGGGTAATGATTTTTTTTTTTTTTTTTTGCATCAAATTGGCATACATCAACTATATATACACCAAGATACATAAGATATGGAATATATGTATGTGTCTCACACCTAATGTATTTTAATGTAAACTTAATATAAATTAAAGTGACGTAGAAATATCAAATTTCTAGTCCTTTTTTGCAAATCTACCTCACCATGTGTTCAACGTGACCGACAACTGTATCAACATTATTAATCAATGAAAGTATACTTGAATTCTTCTGAAACAAATAGCCAAATATAGTGATTACGACCACACGATATATTAGAGCACATGATACATTCAAAAAAGGGGCATGATTCTTTTAAAATAAAAAATTATGTGACTTGACTTGCCTCCTACGACTTAGTCAGTGAGCTCCATTCGTCTTTTGTTGTTTTGTGGCGAATTCTTCTCCCAGCTGAATTATTTTGCCGCACCGCAAAAACGACAGATAGGAGTCTCACATTTTGCCACGAAGCGAGAGTTTTGAGATTGAGAAATGGAGGAGCGTTCACAGCCGCCTCACTAATTGGGAGAGGTAATTTAGTGAAAATATATAAAAGTATATTTTAGTAGTTTTATTATTATAATAAAAAAGTTTTGAAAAGTGAGCAATACTTAATTACTAACGATAGTGAGTATTGTTTACTCACCAAATGATTAAAATATTATTAAATTTGTTGTTTTTTTTTTTTCCTTTTATTTTATTTTATTTTTTTTTCGTTTCTCTCCCACACTTTTCATTCTCTTCCGTCTTCTCCCTTGTAATGCTGATTGCTGATTAATGGCTTGATGAGAAAATTGATGAAAAATTTGAATATATTTTTTAATCTTACGGTTTTTGAGGTCTCGAGTCGTTTTAATTAGTTGTGTGACTTTTTCTTATGTTTTCTTAGCATCCAACATAAATGTTCTGAAATTCTAATATGAGAGTACATTTTCGTATTTATAAATATGATCATTAGAAAAACAAAACAAAACACAACAAAATTTTTAAAATATGACCATTAGAAAAATATAAACATTCAAAAAGGATTATAGAAAAAGAATAAAGAAATCTGAAAAAATATTATTTAAATAAAATAGTGACAGTAAATAGTTAAACTGGTAAAACTGCTAGAATGCTTTAAAAAAAATTGATAACTAAAATAATAATAAAAATAAAAATATTTTAACTAATAAAATTTAGTGAGACAACAAAAATGCTTTTACGGAGCTGCATCAGATAATTAAAGAGAGTGGATGCAAGTGAAAATGTTTCTTTTTGTTTTTATTTTCGCCATTTTTTTTAAACGCAAGGCACTATTTATTTCTAGCTAGCTTGTTGCTAACATTTCTCTTCAATCAGTTCAATGTCATGTCCTGCACAGCGATTTCTGTTTTAAAATCACGCCTGTTCTGTTTTTTTTTTTTTTTTTCCTCCTTTGTTAATTTTTCTGTGTACCCGTTGCATTTCTAGAAGCAACAGCTTTTTGTACATCGCAATTTATTTTAAGAAAAATTGTATGATTAGTGTTTGGAGTTAGCCTAAATTATAAATTATTTTCTCTAATATTAAAATTAATTCAAAAATTCATATGGTTGACATAATTTACAAATTGATAGAAAGAGGTAAATTTAACTATTTAATATATCAACACTTTAACACTCTTCTTTCGAACGACTTCTTCTATTCTGATACCAGCTCCGCTGATATGGCACTAGGACTGACGTGCCTTAGAGTTGATGTGGCGTAACAGAGGAACATTGTAGGTGCTTGGGGTAGACACGCAGCAGGTGGTGGCGCGTGAAGCAGAAATTCGGAAGCGTATGTAGATTGGCGTGTGGCGGTGCGTCAGACGTCCGATGGTGACATTCCGGATGTTCCTGGACAACTCGGCAGTGGATCTATGGACTGGAGCTGCAACCAGGTTGATCGGCTGACAGGAGCGGCACAAGGCAGGACGATAGTTGGTAGAATCTTCTATTGGCGTGTGGCGGCGCGTTAGAGCTCTGAAGGTTACATTTCGGGTTGTTCTGGACAGCTCGACAGCGGATCTATGGATCTAAATGGCAACTGAAGTGATAGGCTGACAGTAGTGACGCGCTGCGGGATGATAGAATCTTCAAGTGACGCGAATCATGATGACTCCAATGAAGCTGGTATCGACGGCTCTAGCACGGTTGTCTCCCAAGGTTTCGAGTGGTATAGTCACCAACTCGAGACGAGTACTGGAAGAGGAAGAACCAAGGATGACAGAGCGAGGAGATTTGGTGGAAGCAAAAGATGGCATCAAAAGAGTTTGAGGAAGATGCTGGAAAAATAAAAAAATAAAATGAAGGTGATTGAGAACCTGTGCACTGATATCATGCTAATAATAATGTTGTATATTGAATCACACATAATATTATAACGAATGGCCTATATATATAGGCTAGTAACACATATATACACACAAATAACCTATGTGGAACAAGGTATATTGAGATTATTTTCTGCTCTGAAATCCATCCCTACCTCAAGACTATGCCAGTCTTATTCTGTCTCCCTTTGAAACAATCACCATTCTTATTTATTCATTTGTACAGGGCTCTTATCGTTCCATCAGTGGATAAGATAGAGAAGTCGATCGGAAAACCAACCCTATGGAATTCTTTTGTGATAATCAGGATGTTTGTAATATATAACAGTAGTAACATTAAGAAAAAAAAATGTTCTGGTGGAGGGCACTAATTTCTTGTCTGGAAGCCTCCAGTCAACATCGGATCGATGCTGGTTAAGATCCTCCTCCCCACTTATCTTAGCATGCACAAAACACGCAAGTGCAATAATGCATTGCATTGCTTCAATTTCTATCCTCTGTTCAAAGGACAACCGTTACATCAAAATTATGGAAAAGGCAGAACAAAAAAATGGCAGATAGGAACAAAAATCTGAGTCATTGGTAGAGTAAGAACAAAATGCGGTTCAAGCTGATTGAGTACTGTCCTTGAAGTCTTACAATAAGTTGCGCCATCTGAAAAATGTGAGAACAATTATCTTACTGTTGCTGCATGTGGGCGGCGTCTCAATTAACCAACACAGCTAAGCAGAAATTAATGGAGCCCAATCAGTTACATCAGCTAGTCCCCCATGGATGAACGTGGTGAAGAACTCATTTTTGCTAGAGCTCATGAAGGGGAGTATATTTGACTAAGCTGCAAATTAATAAAGCCGCTCGAAAATAAGTCAGGGTTTTGCTCGAAATTGGTTCATTATTAAACAAACAAAAATTTATGCTCACTTTAAACGAGCTGAACTCGTATAAATTTTGGCTCAGCTCATATGAGTTTATATTTATTATTTTTACTTACTTTGTCAGTATATCTAGAACATGTTAAGTATTTTAAAAGATATATATATATATATAGTTATGCTCTAAGAAGTCTTTCCAACAGGAAAGTTCAATTTAGTTATCATGATTATGTGGATGCTTGGTACAAAGTCCTTTTGCACCAAAATGAGGAATTTACCCACTCCTAGTTTATCAATTTTGATAGAAACTTTAAAGGACCAATTCCTTCATGGTTTCACAGGTGGTGGCAAGTTTATGGACCTGTTCACCAGATCCTCCCTGAGGAAGTCAAAGAAGCCATACGGTATTTCTTTTCCTCAAAATTCAGTAACTTCTTGGCTCATCTGAATGGGTCTGGCCTTAGTGGTAATTCTTCCTTCATCAAAGTCTTTGATATAAGGAAGGTTTACGGTGTGCTTCTTCCTATGCCAAAAGGCAGTAGGGACATCCGAACAAACTTCATTTTTGATCCTATCTTCAAAGAGTTGGATTCTTTGCTGAAGGATTTTTTGACTTAATTGTTCTTCAATTCTTTTAACTTTAATCTCATCTTGTAAAAACCTTATCTGTTGGTTTTTTGACTTGATTAGGTTAACGGACTTAGAGATTGAATTGCTTTTGAAAGCATTCAATTGACTTCGTTCTGGCTTAGCCAAGAATTTGAACTTAACCTTTTCATCCATGGGATAGGTAATTAACCAATCTTGGTCTGTTGTAAAAGGATACAACAGGGTGATGAAAGGTAAACCTAATATGACTTTATCAGTCATATTTTTGACCAAGACAAATGATGTTTTGAAGCAAACATTGTCTTGACACACATGGGCTTTACTTATTTCAAAAGTAATTTGCATCTTGCTGCCATTAGCAGAACGCAAAGTTTCTTTTGTCTTATTGTAATACTTCGTAGGAACTAGTCCTTCTTGTATACAGTTTAAATCTGCACCTGTATCAATTAATACAACTACAGATAACTCAAAATCTTAAATCTTAATCCTAATCTTGGAATACCATTTTTTAATATGGATTCGGTTGATTAGACTTAGACTCTTTTCTTCAAATGGAGGCGTATCTTCAAGTTTAGGTTCGGGCTCTGCTTCGCTATCATTAGGACTGCTAGCGGCTGACTTATGCTTGTGCTCAATTTTTAAGAGATTAACATCCTGTTTTAACTCTTGATTTTCTTCTTTAAGTATTTTAATCTCAGACTTAATTTGATTAACTTCAAGTTGCAAATCTTTTATTGTGATTTGTTCCTTAGGTTTGTCAAATCTTTTAAGCGTGTTGCTTAAACTTATCTCAGGACTTTTAGACTTATTTTTCTCCCTTTTTGTGAGAAGTTTTCTTAATTTTTCTAAATATTGTCTTTTTAACTCAGGATTCTCAATTTTACTTATAAGATCAAGAAGCAGTTCTTCTTGCTCTTCTTCTTTGGTCATTGATGTGGTCTTTTGTTTACCAAAATATATCAATAATAAATAACCACTCGCAATAGGACGAATCCTTGTAGGATAAGGCTATAGAGAGGGTGTCGAACCTCAAGGACTGCAGGGGTATTGCTATCAAGTTTATGAAGATTAAAAATAACTAATGAAAAGATTGTTGAATTTGTAATTAACTAAAGTGCATAAAATAAACGTAAAAGAGAATTGAAATATAAGAGAGAGAGAAAGAGTAGAGTATTGACTTCACCGCTATCCGCACATCAATGGTTAATCATATTTAATTAGAGAAATTCATTCTATGCATGCTATAAATAAACAAGAAGTTACCATATTAAAGCATAAGTATAATCCATCTTCGGTTGGCACGGACCGTCCACCTAACCACTAAGATGCGGTACGACCCGTCTTCCCTAGGCATGGATTAGCTACGTCTTTAATAGGATACATACAATCAATGAAAACGTATAACCCATCTTCGGTTGGCACGAATCGTCTACCTAAATTACACTAAACTAGGGTGTAGTACGATTCGTCTTCCCTAGGCATGGCCTATCTAATCCTCTTGATCATATGTCAATTAAACCCGTTGTATAATCATCATTCTCATAATCACAGAAAATAAAAATAATTTGAGTTCAATAAAGGTAAAAAGCTTTCTAAGACAAGAGAAGAATTCTACCAATATTGATTATGAATTGAAGAACAATTGCATTAAAAGATGAAGAACAATATCAAATTGTAGCAATTCTCATAATTATACAACCAACATGCATAAACTAAAATTCTCTAAATTAAAATACAATCAAACCATTGTGCTTGGATAGGGCTACATCAATACCCTACAAAGGTTTTTAGCCGCTCATGAAGTTGCTGCAATGGCCTCTTGCCATGATTACTTCTCTTCAACTCTTCAAAGCCTTCAAGAAGTTTTTCTCTGAATTTACTCTAGGTAGCAGTGTGTCTTTCTTCAATGTTTAGAGGCCTATTTATAGAGATTAAGAGAGGCCTAGAAGCTCTTGTAATTCCATAAAAATCGTCTCTTGAGTCTTCTTGTCCAAGTAGGAGATTGAAACTTCAATCCAAGTAGGAAAAGGATTCCAAATTCGGCCAGAATTGCGGTCCTTTATTATGAGGCGATTTTGATATAGTAAACGTCCGAATTTGGGAAAGCCTATTTCTAACATATTTGTTTAATTTTTTATTATCTTTCCAACGCCACCAATTTTATTACAATCCAATATCTGACACAAAAGTTATGATTCAAACACTGAGACATATGCAGAATCCAAATTTGAATCCAATCCGATTTAATCCTTCACTTGATTTGATTAAACTTAACCACATCATATAGGTATCCTATATGATTGGTTAAGCTTAAACATATCTTCTAGGTCTTCTCAAAGTATTCTTAAGCCCAAAATTAATGAAATTAATTGCATCTTTATTTAAAACCTGGAAACAATAAAACAACACAAAATCAAACAAATAACAATGCTAAGGAATTAACATATATAAGTTAATGGGCTTGAATGTGTAACATTCAACACCTATCAGTCATAACACCAATTGTTTTGCAACAAGTGTCGTTACAACCGAAACTTATGTCTGGACCAGACTCATTGCTACTGCAGGAGCGATAGCTATTATTGCTTGAACTAATACTTAGTTCAGACTCATAATCACTGGGTTCAGTGTCTTTTATCTCCAACATTCTTATTAAATTTTCATTTTCTTCGTTAGAGACTTTTAGAGACTTAATTGTTTCCTTAGCTTTGTAATCTCTTGCAAAGTGACCTGGTTTACCACACTTATAACAATTATCTTTGTTGTTCTTAGATCTTTTAAACCTTTTCTTAGGTTTTCTCTTTTCCTTTTTATAGAAATTGTTTGGCTCAAAGTTTCTTCTCTTGAATCTTTTAAACCATTTCTTATGCTTTCTATATTCTTCGTGCTTACGAGACTTCTTATGTTTCTTAGATGGTGCTACCGAAGGCAGACCATACTGCTCACAAAAATTACCAATTTCATACTTAGCCTTTTTCTTATCCTTATTGGCTTGGTTCGATATTTTCATGTCGATACACATCTTAAGACCTTCTTTTTGGATAGCACTTATGATAGTCCCATAAGTGAGATTATCATATTCTATCACGTTGTTCTCATTGACCAAGACTTCTTTGATTTTATGGGCGAAGAGGTGAGGCAGACCGTTTATGAATTTCTCTTTCCAGAATGGTTGGTTGCTATCATCCCTTAGCATGCATCTAAGATTAGGGTTGGACATCTAAGATTACTTAGTTGGTCATGGACCCTAGACGCAAGGTGGCTTGGTGTGCCAATAAAATGTTCTACAATAGTATAGAACAGAGTGTTGACAGCATCAGAATCTCCTAATCCAATCTTTTCATTGAATATAGGAATTCCTTCCTCATTGGTTTTGACAGCACTTCTTATGCTGGCTCTAGACTCATCGGTGAGATGTTTTTCCCACCAGGATTGAAGGGTTCCTGTAAAACCTGCAACTAAGAGGTCAACAACCTCGGGTTGGCTTAAATCATGGTTCATAACATAACTGCTAGAGACCATGGTCATATGGGTTAACTTATCAAGAATTTGTTGTTCTGCTAAACCATCTATATTCCACTCATATAGTTTATCAGCAGAAACTGTAAATTGACTTTGGAAACTTCTTTCCTCAAATTGGATATTCGGAGGGGTTGGTTTGGGATACCAATTTTTTGTGAAACTTGTTGGTGAAATCTTAGGTTTGTGAATCCTATTCAGCTTTAAAGCTGAAAGGGCTTTTTCAACTTTTCTGATATTTTCATCTGAATCAGACTCCGAAGAGGATTCTGTCTCTGATGAACTTTCAGAAGACTCAGGGATATTAGTAACAGACAGAGTGTTGGAACTACTGGGCTGTTCTTGTTTGGCCTTGACTAAATCTTTAAGCATTTCCTCTATTTTTTCAACAAATGGCTTATCTTTGTTAACCTTTAAACTAGTTCCCTGTTTTAGGTCTGGAAACTTGATTATTGGTTTCTCTTGTTTAAAAGGCTTATGTTCCTCTTTTAGGAGAAGCTTATTATCGATCTTTTCTTCAATCTTATCCAACTGATTTCCTATGGAGTTTAGGTACTGGTTGGTGTAATTGGCTTGCTCAATGACTTTCTTAACATCTGTGTTCTCAAATGCAACCTTAAAGGGTGAGGCTTTAACCGTAGTGGTTCTATGTTGGAACACTATGGCTTCTTGTGGAGGGTGACTTGAAGAGACAACTGTGTTGTCTTCTTTTACCCACTTTTCCTTAGAGATGGTTTGAACCTTGTTTTCTACAGGGTAAAATTCATCAACAAAATCGAAATAGGAAATGTTCATTTCTATTTCACAGGAATCAATTGACTTCGTTCTGGCTTAGCCAAGAATTTGAACTTAACCTTTTCATCCATGGGATAGGTAATTAACCTATCTTGGTCTGTTGTAAAAGGATACAACAGGGTGATGAAAGGTAAACATAATATGACTTTATCAGTCATATTTTTGACCAAGACAAATGATGTTTTGAAGCAAACATTGTCTTGACACACATGGGCTTTACTTATTTCAAAAGTAATTTGCATCTTGCTGCCATTAGCAGAACGCAAAGTTTCTTTTGTCTTATTGTAATACTTCGTAGGAACTAGTCCTTTTTGTATACAATTTAAATCTGCACCTGTATCAATTAATACAACTACAGATAACTCAAAATCTTGAATCTTAATCCTAATCTTGGAATACCATTTTTTAATATGGATTCGGTTGATTAGACTTAGACTCTTTTCTTCAAATGGAGGCGTATCTTCAAGTTTAGGTTCGGGCTCTGCTTCGCTATCATTAGGACTGCTAGCGGCTGACTTATGCTTGTGCTCAATTTTTAAGAGATTAACATCCTGTTTTAACTCTTGATTTTCTTCCTTAAGTATTTTAATCTCAGACTTAATTTGATTAACTTCAAGTTGCAAATCTTTTATTGTGATTTGTTCCTTAGGTTTGTCAAATCTTTTAAGCGTGTTGCTTAAACTTATCTCAGGACTTTTAGACTTATTTTTCTCCCTTTTTGTGAGAAGTTTTCTTAATTTTTCTAAATATTGTCTTTTTAACTCAGGATTCTCAATTTTACTTATAAGATCAAGAAGCAGTTCTTCTTGCTCTTCTTCTTTGGTCATAACACCAATTATTTTGCAACAAGTGTCGTTACAACCGAAACTTATGTCTGGACCAGACTCGTTGCTACTGCAAGAGCGATAGCTATTATTGCTTGAACTAATACTTAGTTCAGACTCATAATCACTGGGTTCAGTGTCTTTTATCTCCAACATTCTTAAATTTATATATAAAATCTTATTGAAATAGCTTGAATTATTATAATTGTCATGAGTCTTAATATAGACATGTATATTTGTGCGTATATGAGTGAGTTTATGTGTATGTATATTATATGAGTAATTCTAAATGTCATTTTTGTGTCCCTCTAAAAAATTGTGTGGCTTATAAATCACCATTAGATCAAAATTCAATATTGATCTAACATAAATCAAATGATGATTTTAAAAGTAACATCATTTTTTAAGGGACACAAGAATGATATACAACATAACTCGATTTATATATATAGATATATATATATATATATATATATATATATATATATATATATATATGTGTGTGTGTGTGTGTGTGTGTGTGTGTGGTGTGTGTGTGTGTGTGTGTGTGTGTGTGTGTTTTTTTTTGTGTGTGTGTGTGTGTGTGCGCGCGCGCGCGCGAGAATGTATATAATACTATAAGATAATTAGATTATTTAAGATTTGAGTTAATTTATCTAATTACTCAAATAATAAATCTTAACAATAATTAGTATGAATTTACAAAAAAAAAATTAAAAAATCACGACACTTACTTTATATATGAAATGAATAAGTTAATTGAGTAGCTCATGGTCAAGCTCAAACTTGTCAACAAATAAATGAACAAAGCTTGAATAGATTATCTCGCTTAGAGATAGCTCGAGCTCAACTCATATTATAAAAAAATTAAATTAACTGAACTTAAACATTTAATACTTGACTCCACTTAACCCTGCTAAGACCTATATTTGACCAAGTCATTACCAATTACAATAAAATGACCTATCATTGATTGTGACTTCTAAAGATCTCATCCATCCAAACAAAACTAATAATAAAAAAAATATGACTTATACAATATTGCACCTTAATAGCGCGCACATAGACAAATGAGGATAATCAAATCTAGGTTGTTGTAACCTTTATAATACGTCCTGAAGTCTTATTCATGATTTCGTATGCTCGCGCGTTACATATATGCAGGAAAAATGAAAGAATGCTAAAGTTTTTACTAGTGTTCTTTTATGGTCTTTTTATGCTGACACGACACAATGTATTTTTTAATATGCACTACAAAAAATATTTCTTTTAGCCACCTGCAGTTAGCAACATGGATGTAGCACATCCATGTGGCTAACAGTTCGTTACGTGCAATTAACCACATGGGTCCCGCCTGATTAATCAAGATGTTGCTGAATGGCAATTAGCCACATTGCTTTTTATATACGTGGTTATTTAGCCACATGTCATACCCATGTGGCTAAATGCATTTAAAAAAAAGAAGAAAAATGTATTTTTAGCCACCTACTCCTAACCCGCGTCGCCAAAAACCAGATATTTTTTTTTTTTTTTTTTTTTTTTAAAGAAAGAACAAAAGTATTTCTATTCATTTTTTTCTTCTTTTCTTCCAAATATCGTATACGATATACGTATACGTACGTATATCACTATATCTCATTGGATTTCCGGCAAGGGCCGACGAGATCTGCGTTGGATCTTCGCGTCCAAGTCGTCATTGTCGAGATCCGGTGAGATTCGGCGCGGATTTTCCTTCCCCGTCAAAGGAAAATCGGCCACAATCTTCCACTGGATCTCCAACGAGGGCCTGTTATCTACTAATGTGCTTTGACTAGTTACTTGTTTACCTTGGTTGTGTTTTTTGTTAAACCTTGGTTTGTAGTAGATGAAAGTGAGTGGGTGTATGTATCCACGTAGGCTTCTAGAAACATGTTTGTAAAAGGCTCTTTTTGTTTTGTATGTAAATGAAAGAAACTACAGTATGGACATATGATATATGAAGAAAAAGGAAGACTCCTGAGAATAGAAGAAGAAAAATTCTGTAGAAAAAACCCCTTCCACTTCTCTGTTTTCAGCTTTGTTTTTTTACCTCTGTTTTGTTCACTTTTCTGCAGAAATTCTGCAGCAACCTTCCATTATTATCTTGTGTTTTCATGTCATAATCTGCTGCCCTTTGAAGTGTGTTTTATTGGAAACAATCAGCCAACATATTTGGTATCAGAGCTTGGTTCAAAGAAAGAGTTTTGGGCAGAAAATTTGAAGACAAAGCAGAGGATTCGTTGAAGAAAAAACCATGGCCAACACAAGCAATTTGAGTTGGAGCAGTGTTCAAGTTCCAATTTTTTCAGGTGAGAACTATGAATTTTGGAGAATAAAGATGAAGACCTTATTTGTCTCTATAGATTTATGGGACATTGTAGAATCAGGATATCAAATGCCTGAATCAACATCAAGTTTGACTGAAGCTCAACAAAAGGAATTGAAGGAGAACAAAAGCAAAGATGCTAGAGCTCTAGGAATGATTCAAAGGGGAGTTTCAGAAGCTATTTTCCCAAGGATTATGGAAGCAACAAGAGCTAAGGAGGCATGGGATATTCTACAAGAAGAATTTCAAGGAGATAAAAAGGTAAGAGCCATCAAACTCCAAACTCTTAGAAGAGATTTTGAAAATATGAGAAAGAAAGAAAATGAAAGTGTGAAAGATTATTCCACTAGATTTTTGGAGTTGGTAAATCAAATGAAAGCTTATGGAGAATATATGACTGATCGTAGAATTGTTGAGAAAATTTTGATAAGCTTATCTGAAAAATTTGATCCTATGTTGGCTGTTATTGAAGAAACTAAAGACCTCTCTAATTTAGGTGTCCAAGAGTTGTTGGGTTCATTGAAATCTCATGAGAAAAGGTTGGAAAAACACTCCGAAAAATCAATAGAGAGTGCATTTCAATCTAAGCTCACAGTTAATGCTAAAAGTCATGAAAAGAAAGCATTAACTCATGAACAAAGTGAAGGGAACCTATCTGGAGGAGGAAGAAGTTTTAGAGAAAGAGGAAGAGGAAGAAGTCCAAGAGGAAGAGGTAGAGGAAGCTATGAAAGAAAGCCAAGTGATGAAGGCTCTTCACAAAGATGTAATATTTGCAAGAAGAGTAGTCATGTTGAGAAAGACTGTTGGTTCAAAGGAAAGCCACAATGTTTTCATTACAAAAAGTTTGGCCACTTGCAAAAAGATTGTAGATTATTGAAGAACAATCAACAAGCAAATTTCACCGAGGAGAAAGAGGGTGAAGGAAGCTTATTCTATGCATGCCAACATGTTTCCGAGAAGAATGATACATGGTTCTTAGACAGTGGTTGTAGCAATCATATGACCTCGGAATTAAGAAATCTTTATTGTCATAGACACCTCATTCAGCTCCAAAGTGAAGATGGGAAATGGTGTTGTGGTGGATGTTAAAGGAAATGGCATCGTTGGAGTTGAAACCAAGAGAGGACTAAAGCAAATTCATGATGTTTTATTTGATCGGAGTTAAATCAAAACTTGCTTAGCATTGGACAGCTCATGGAGCATGACTATGCTCTTCACTTTGAAGGACGTAGTTGTACAACGTATGATGAAGGGAAAGAAAAATTGATTGTGGCTGAAGTTAAAATGGCTCCAAATAGAAGCTTTCCACTCACTTTCAAATATACAAAAGATGTGGCTCTAAAAGTTGGTGTACTTGATGAATCATGGTTGGGGCATAAAAGATTGGGTCATCTGAATTTTCAAAGTCTCAAGCTACTACATCAGAAAAAATATGGTACAAGGACTTCCTACTATCATTGAAAAAAATGAAGTTTGTGAAGGTTGTGTTCTTGGGAAGCATCATCGACAACCATTTTCCAAAGGAGTAGCATGGAGAGCTAAGAAGATGTTAGAGTTGGTGCATACTGACATTTGTGTACCGATGCAAACTCCTTCTCATTCTCAAAATAGGTACTTCATTCTCTTTATTGATGATTATAGTTGCATGACTTGGGTTTATTTCATGAAACAAAAATTTGAAGTTTTCAATATCGTTGAAAAGTAAAGTGGTTGTCTTATTAAAGTCTCGAGAAGTGATAGAGGGAAGGAATATACCTCAAATCAATTTCATAAATTCTGTGAAGACGAAGGCATGGAAAGGCAATTGACAGTTTCTTGTACCCCGCAACAAAATAGGGTATTCGAAAGGAAGAATCAAACAGAAATGGAAATGGCCAAATCAATGTTGCATGAGAAAGGTTTACCAAAAACCTTCTGGGCTGAAGCTGTATACACAACTGTTTATTTGATGAATATAATAGATGTCCAACTAAGGCCGTGTGGGGTAAAACACCATTTGAAGCTTGGAGTGGAAGAAAGCCATCAATCAAGCATCTTAGAGTATTTGGTTGTATTTGTTATGCTCAAATCTCAAAGGAGAAAAGATACAAGCTGGATGAGACAAGTGAGAATTGCATATTTGTTGGCTATAACTCAATGTCAAAGGGCTATAGGCTATACAACTTGAAGACTAACAAAGTAATAATCAACCAAGATGTATAATTTGATGAGGAAGCAAAATGGAATTGGGAGCAAGGTCAAGTTGAAGATCAACTTGTTCCCATGACGTTCTTACAACAAAGACCAGCTCAAGAAAATGAAAGCAATGATGACAACACTCATCCATCATCAAGTTCAACTTCATCACCAAGCTCACCATCATCTCCAAGCTCAAGTTCAACATCTCCAAGTTCAAGTCCAATGAGATTAAGGAATTTGGATGATATTTATGCAAGATGTAACTTTTGTGTTGTTAAACCTAAATTTTTTGAAGAAGTAGTGAAAGAAGAGAGCTGGAGAAAAGCTATGGAAGATGGGATTGAAGTTATTTAGAAAAAACAAAACATGGAAGCTGGTTGAGAGACCTCAAGACAAAGAAATTATCGGTGTGAAGTGGATCTATAATGTAAAATACAATGTAGATGGTTCAGTTCAAAGAAACAAACTAAGGCTAGTTGCAAAAGGGTATTCACAGCAGCCCAGAGTTGATTTTCATGAAACTTTTGCTCTTGTAGCTCGCTTGGATACAGTGAGAGCTCTAATTTCTCTAGCAGCTCAAAATGTTTGGTTATTGTACCAACTTGATGTCAAATCGGCCTTCCTAAATGGAGAGTTGAAAGAAGAGGTGTATGTTAAGCAACCTCAATGATTTGTCATCCAAGGAGAAGAAGAAAAAGTATACAAGTTGAGAAAAGCTTTGTATGGGCAAAAACAAGCTCCTAGAGCATGGTATAGCCACATTGAGAAGGAGTAAGAATGAGCCAACCTTGTATGTAAAACATCAAGGTAATGTGAATTTGCTTATTGTTGCACTATATGTTGATGATTTAATTTTGACTGGAAGTAGTACTGAAATGATTGAAGAATTCAAGAAAGATATGGTGAAAAAGTATGAGATGAGTGATATAGGGCTGCTACACTACTTTCTTGGTATTGAAGTGTATCAAGACAAAGAAGAGGTGTTCATTTCTCAAAAGATGTATGCTGAAAAAATCTTGAAAAAATTCAGAATGCTTGGTTGCAAACCAATGGCTACACCCTTTGCTATCAATGAAAAACTAAAGAAAGAGGATGGAGGAAAAAAGGTGGATGCTACACTCTATAGAAGTTTGGTTGGAAATTTGCTATATCTCACAGCAACAAGACCTGATATCATGTTTGCAGCAAGTTTGCTATCAAGGTTCATGCATTCTCCAAGTCATTTTCACTTTGCAGCAGTAAAAAGAGTGCTTAGATACATTCAAGGCACCACAAGTTATGGAATTAGATTTTGTAGAAAATCCATTGTGAAGTTGATCGACTTTTGTGATAGTGATTGGGGTGGTTGTGTTGATGATATGAAAAGCACCTCAGGTTATGCTTTTTCACTTGGATCAGGTGTGTTTTCTTGGTCCTCAAAGAAGCAACAATCAGTTGCTCAATCTTCAGTAGAAGCAGAATATATTTCAACAGCTATAGCAACGTCTCAAGCTATTTGGTTGAAAAGAATCCTTGAAGATATTGGTGAGAAACAAGAAGGGCTATATACTTGTATTGTGACAACAAATCAGCTATAGTAATGGCAAAGAATCCAGTTTATCACAGCAGGACCAGACACATTGCAATCAAGCATCACTTCATTAGAGAAACAATTGAAGAAGGAGAAATAGAATTGAAATTCTCCAGGTCAGAAGAGCAAGTAGTTGACATTTTCACCAAAGCTTTGCCAAAGGAAAAGTTCTAGCAACTCAGAAAAGCATTAGGAGTTCAAGAACAGCACATTAAGGGGGATAATGTTATCTACTAATGTGCTTTGACTAGTTACTTGTTTACCTTGGTTGTGTTTTTTGTTAAACCTTGGTGTGTAGTAGGTGAAATTTTGTGGGTGTTATGTATCCACGTAGGCTTCTAGAAACATGTTTGTAAAAGACTCTTTTTGTTTTGTATGTAAATGAAAGAAGCCACTGTATGGACAGATGATATATGAAGAAAAAGGAAGACTCCCGAGAATAGAAGAAGAAAAATTCTACAGAAAAAACCCCTTCCACTTCTCTGTTTTCAGCTTTGTTTTTTTACCTCTGTTTTGTTCACTTTTATGCAGAAATTCTGCAGCAACCTTCCCTTATTATCTTGTGTTTTCATGTCATAATCTGCTGCCATTTGAAGTGTGTTTTGCTGGAAACAATCAGCCAACAGGGTCGGCGAGATCCGCGCCGGATCTTCGTGTCCAAGTCATCGAGATTCGGAGCGGATTTTCCTTCCCCGTCTAAGGAAAATCGGCCCCGATCTTCGATGGGTTACCGGTGGGTGAACCAAAAAACAAAGCTTTAAAAAAAAAAAAAAAACCCAAAAGGCTGGACAACAACTCTTTCTCCGGGTGGTGGCGACTGAGTCGTGCGGTTGGTGGGGTGAGTCCTCGTCTTACTGCAAAAGAAAAAGAAAAAAAAAAAGAAAAAGAAAGAAAAAGAAAGAAAGATTAATGAGAGATTGAGAGAGAGATAGAGTAGTAAAAGCTAGCATTTACGTTGCGTTGAGAGAGACAACGCGTGTGACAGGCTGTGTCCAGCCTTTTTGGAAGGAAAAAAAAAATTAAAAAAAACTAATAAAATAAGTTGATTTGAAATTAATGGGAGAGGTGCGCGTGGGACACGAAAATTTTGTGTCCCGCGCGCCTTTAAAGGCTCTTTTTTTTATTTTTTTTAATAGTATTTATACAGGCAAATTGCGAGGTGAGGTTTTTTTTTGTCACGTGGCTAATTAGCCACGTGGGCACATAATTCACGTGGAAAAAATTTCAAATCCTTAAAATAAAAAAAAAATCAAAAATTTTAATAAATTAGCCACGTAGTTTATTTGTCACATGGCCAATTGGCAATGTGGCCAACAAAGCTTGTGGCTAAAATTTCAAATCTTCAAAAAAATTTGAAAAAATTTCAATTCCTAAAAAAATTGAAAAAAATATATGAATATTTTAGCCAAATGGCTAAATGGGAACGTAGCAATAATCCACGTGGCTAATTGGCGACGTGGTAATAATCCACGTGGCAAATTACCGCCGCAAAACATTTTGCCGCGTGGTGGATTACCCACGTGGCGAAATGGCGAAGTGGGTAATATACCACGTGGCTAAAATGGTCACGCGGCTACAATGTCGGGTACTGTAGCCATGTTGCTAAACATAAGGCTTTTTCTAGTGAAAAATATGATAGAGAAATTAAGTTGTAGTTTTTCTTTATTAAAAACAAGGTGCCAAGTCTGCATAAAAGTGTTGGGTTTTGACTTGTCACCCATCAATTATTCTTAATTACATATGGGTAGTTGAGAGACTCATGGTTGAGAGTTGGACATCTTAATTGCATATGCATACGTAGTTGAGAGGCTCATCATTGAGAGTTGGGCATCTTAATTGCATATGGATAGTTGAGAGGTTCATAGGCATTTAAGATGGGTTGGTAGAACTTGCCTATATAAAAGAATGAGAGCTCATTTGTGTATCCCATTATAAGAGATCTAGAGAATAGTGAGAGAAAGAATATTCAAAACTCAAGTGAGCCATTTGAGCGAGTGAGAGAATTCTCTTTGTAGAAACACTATCAAGTGTTGTTTTGGGTGTACTTAGGTCTTTGGGTGTGAGCCACTATTTGTATCACCCTTGTTTTTATAGTAAAGATCTTGATCTGTCTTTTCCAATAGACATAGGCCAAGTTGGGGCCGAACCACTTAAATTCTTAAGTCTATTTTGGTAGTTTTGTTTCTTGATCTTTACTTCTCAATTTATTTTGGTGCCTCTGTTACAACAAAAAGGACCCTAAGAAGGACACTAGAAATAGCTCTAACATTTCTTGAAAAAAAGAGGATTAAAAGATTGATTCCCTAAAGTAAGACTAAGCCAACTATATGAGTACTAATTCAATATTCTAAATGGAAATGAAGAAATAAATTAACACCGAGTGATTGGCTTAGAATTTTATTTATTTTTTTTATTTTTTTTTTTTATGGATGATTGGCTTAGTAATTATTTCGTCTATCAAAAGGATGTAGAATATTGCAGATACCTTATGCTTATGCATGGCTAATTATCAACATTTAGAACTTGATTCTACTAATTAAGTAAAAGTTTGATATATGCCCTCGATTTTCTCCCTTTCTCATGCATTTTGTTCCTCTTCTTTTTTTTTTCTTCTTTTTTTTTTTTTTTTTTTTTTTTTTTAATTTTTAATTTTTAATATTGAACCTAAAAACCCTCGAGTTCCTATTATATGATTTAAATCATCAAAAAATGCCATAACTTTGCTTTTCATAATTCTTTCGTAATTAAGGGCCAATTTGCAGGACACTAAAAGTTAATGTTTTAATATGGAAATTACAACGCCTACGTACATACATGGCTACATGGTAAGGAGATTCTCTTCCACCTTCGTTATGTTGGTGAATGCATGCAATAAAAAATAATAATAATAATAATAACTTTTGCAACCTGACCGGCACACCTTCTCAAGGGAGCTGGTTTTTATCACAGAATTAGGGCTTCACATTGTGCACGAAGTCCGTACGTGTCACCATTACGTGCATGCGATTATATGGTACTTACAGATTCCAAACGTATTGTACGTTTGAAAACTATATACTCATAATTAACAATAAGATTTTCTTCTCGTGGAGGTGGGGCCACTGATCTCGTCTGAAAGCCTCCACTTAACATTAGATATTGCTCGTTCAGTATGATAAAGTTCATTAAGTCTTACTTTTCTATAAAAGACATCTTGAGGAAAGAGACTTGTACAATGCTTATAAAACTCACAACTCAAATATACCTTGACAATGTGAGACTCTTAACACAATCTGCCGCCCACTAGCTTATCTTACCATGCACAAAACAGTCAAGTGCATTGCATTATATTGTTTCAATTTTTCTTCTCAGTTCAATTGCATTGCATGAAGACAAAACATGAAAAAGATAAGGCATGCGCAGTTCAAGCTGATTGAGCAGTGTCCTGGACGTCTTATAGTGGCGCACACTTTTCTTGACTAAATCTTGCCAATCAACTTTAAGAGCTGATAATGGAGATTGAGTCCTTGATGTCTACAGCTTCTGGGAAAATTGTCGCTAGTCAAAACTTAATGGCTGACTATAGAGTGAGGATAACAAATAACAATTGTCATTTGGCGTCTCAATGCATTTCCCCGTAGCCAACACACTACCACAAAAAAAAACAAAAAAAAAAAAAGAAGAAGAAAGAAAGCAAATTCTAGACGGTTTAAAACCGTCTAGAATATGTCGTTAAATGAATTTTTAGACGGTTTAGGCAAAATCATCCGGAATTCCAGACGGTTTGGCCCAAATCGTCCAGAAGCAGTTCTGGACAGTTTGGGCCAAGAAAAATTCTAGACGATTTTGCCCAAAACCGTCAAGACTTTTTTTTTTTTTTTTTAATTTTTAATTTTTTTTCTATTTCGATTTATTTCCTTTTGTTTTATATATTAATATCATTAATTAATATCCAGAATTTCTCTCGTTGGTTTTTTTTTTTTTCATCACCGGCATGCTCTATTTCTGCCCTTGCTGGAAACTTCTTTTCTCTCTTTTTTTTTTTTTTTTCCTCCCTCACCGGAAACTTCTTCAAGGGCCGGCAAAATCTTCCCCTTCCTCCCCAAATGAAATCCAACCCAAAATTAAAATCCGGACTCTCTAGCGAGACCTCAACCCTTCATCTCCGTCACCGACAAAAAGGACAAAAAATCACCAACTTCAGCGACCAACAAAAAGAACCAAAATGGAGCAAAAATCACCATAAAAAAAGGACCAGAAATCACTAAAAAGGAGGCCTCCTCCGTTGCTGAATCTCCTCCCTCTCTCGATCTCGATCTCTACTTCTCTGAGTCGCCCGATCTCCCCGGGTGGTGGCGATGAGTCGTGCGGTCGGGCAGGTGGGGTGAGTGGTCGATCGTCCTGTGGAAAAAAAAAAAAAGAAGAAGAAGAAAGAAGCAAACAACAAAGTAAGATCAAAAGATAGTACAAGGATTAGAGAGACGAGAGAGAGAAGGGAGTTTTGGGGGAAGAAGAAGAATGAGAGATCAGAGGAGAGGAGATGGTTTTAATTATTACAGAGATCGATGGTTCTGATTTTGGCTGGGAAATAAATCGGAGGGTTGTGGTGAAATAAAGGGTTTTCACGCGGATTGATGACATGGTGTGGGAAAAAAAATAATTTAGACGGTTTGGTAAAAACCGTCCATAAAATTTTAGACAGTTTAGTTAAAACCGTCTGGAAATAACATTTACCGACAGTTTTGAAAAAAACCGTCTATAAATTTATAGATGGTTTAGTTAAAACCGTCTGGAATTTTATGGACGGTTTAATCAAACTGTCCATAATAAATTTTTTCCAGATGGTTTCAAAAAAACCGTCTGCAAATTTTATTTTCTAGACAGTGTTTGAAACCTTCAAGAAAAAAAATGTCCATAAATGCTTTTTTTTTTTTTTTTTTTTTTTTTTTGTAGTGACAGCAATTCTTACTTTAATGGGTCCCCGATACGGCAATTAAATAAGGATTAAGGAATGAAAAATATCCTTATAAGGCTTGTTTATTCCTTTGAGAAAAATCAGATTTCGGCGATTACATTATTAAATTTTAGTGCAGTTTCAAATAGCTATTAAACCATCTCCAGCAGCAAGAGATTATCTATTTCACACACCTTTTTTTAAAATATTATTTCTTAATAAACTTTTATATTATTTTTTAACCCTACCGTTTTCGTCACCTCTCTCGTCTCTCTCTTGTTTCTCCTCATGATAATATGGACGAAGAAAATAAGAGCAATTGGTTTAGGAATGACAAAGAGCAACTCCAAAACATGAGTTGCTCCAGCCGTGTACTTCTTCTATATATTGAATAAGAATACAAAAGGAAAGCATGTTGTATTGCATGCGGTGTTGTAGAAAGGAAAATCTGCAGTAGTCTTTAACCAACAACGGATGACCTTCACCCATATGGGAAAGCCCATAATAATTCAAAGGTCCACCAAGATCCACAACGTATGGTAACATCCTAAACCAAAGGACCACAACGGTAATTTCCTAAATCAAAAATCTACAACAGTAATTTCCTAAATCAAAGATCTACAACAGTAACGTGAAATACAATCCTTTAGAATCCTCCACAACAGTAATAATATTCTAGAGATAATATCTTCCTAAACCAAAGAGGCATATCTTCTCTCATGATTTACGATGAAGCTCGATCTGTATGAGATTCATTGGTTTTATCAATGGACTCATACATATAAGTCAACATGGAAAAAAGGACATAGAATAATACCACAAAATATATAGTAAATAGCTAAATATGTGTCTATAAAAGCTAATTCCCAGTTCGGCAATTCCCATAGTTAATAAGATATCCCAAGGCTCCAATAATTTGAGATAAAATGGATTTTCTTTGACCTTACCCAAACTCTGACATAGCTGGACTCCTTGGCGTTATTCTTCTATATATATATCCTATAAATTGAAGACAGTGAAGAGTTTATGTTGAAATTCTTGTCTTGCTGAGTATTCAACTCAGCTCACTATTTATAAAGTTTTTGTACAGTATGGAGAGCACTAGGAAGTCTTGTGAAGTCTAGTGCTATCAGTAGCTTACAAAATGACAAACACGTTATTTACAGAGTAATAAAATGTGCAGGAGCGTAGCCTTAATATCTGGAGAAGTTGAGCCCTTTTTCCTGTTGACAGCAGCCGTGAGAACTTGTGAAGTCAGTGAGTCTCCTGACTTTCATGGACTTGATGGCTCTTGTCTCTTGGAGGTTTTCTAGGAGGTAGAGTTGCTTAAGATTCAGCTACGTTGGGATGAGTTAGGATATCGTTTACACGCCCCCTCAAGGTCAACGGGAGAGGCAAGACTTTGAGCTTGCTCCGGATGAAGGCAAAACCGGTAGTGGAGAGGGGTTTGGTGAATATGTCGGCAAGTTGGTCACGGCTGGACAAGAAGCGGTTATCAATATATAGTTTGGGAGGTAACCATATCATGAACAAAGTGGAAGTCAATTTCCACGTGTTTTGTACGAGCATGGAACACAGGATTGGAAGATAAATATGTAGCACCGATGTTATCGCACCAAAGGATGGGAGGGTGGTGTGCAGGAATGCCAAGTTCATGAAGGAGAGACTTGACCCAGGAAATCTCAGCTGCAGCATTAGCCAGTGCTTTGTACTCAGCTTCGGTGCTTGGTCGAGCAACGGTGGCTTGTTTGCGACAATTCTAGGAAATCAAATTTGGACCAAGAAAATACAATACCCACCTGTTGATCTCCTGTCGTCACGGCTGCCTGCCCAGTCTGCATCAGTGAATGCCTGAAGGGTAGTAGAGGAGGATCTCTGAATTTGAAGCCCGAAGTGAATAGTCTGCTTGAGATATCGCAAGAGGCACTTGACTGATTGCCAATGGAGAATAGTGGGTTTCTGCAGGAACTGAGACAGTTTGTTGACTGTGAATGAGATATCAGGGCGTGTAATGCATAGGTATTGGAAAGCCCAATAGTGCTTCGATACAATGTTGGATCATTAAAGGAGGCACCCTCAAAGGCAGATAGACTTGTGGTCGTTGACATGGGAGAGGAAACCAGTTTGGCAGTAGTCATGTTATTGCGTCGAAGTATGCCCAGAATGTCAACAAACTGAGATAAAAAAGAGCCACCAGGGGTGCTGATCACTTCTATGCCCAAAAAGAAATGCAGAGGCCCAAGGTCTTTGATGGAGAAATCAGATGCAAGTAAAGACAGGAGCTCATCTATGGCAGAAGCCTTAGAACAGGTGATGATGATATCATCCACATAGATCTGGATAAACATGGTAAATGCAGCAAATTGGAACGTGAACAGTGAGGTGTATGACTTTGGTCCATGAAAACCGAGTTCAAGCAACTTGTTACTCAATCTGGAGAACCAAGCTCGTGGAGCTTGTTTAAGCCCATAAAGAGCTTTATGTAATTTGCAAATGTACTGAGGAAATTGGGGGTGAGAGAATCCAGGGGGTTGGGACATGAACACATCTTCTGATAAGGTTCCATGTAAGAAGGCATTGTTCACGTCAATTTGTCTTAGAGCCCAACCAGCAGAAATTGCAAGTGACAAAACAGTGCGTACCGTGGGTGGCTTTGCTAAGGGGTTGTAGGTTTCGTCGTAATCAAGACCTGGTTGCTGATGAAAACCTTTTGCAACTAAGCGGGCTTTATAACGATCAATTGTGCCGTCGGCCTTCCGCTTGATTCAAAAAATCCATTTGCAACCAATGACGTTTCTGGCAGTGGATGAAGGAACAAGTTGCCAAGTCTGATTTTTGAGCAATGCATCAAACTCAGTGTTCATTGCCTCACGCCATTTTGGGTGCCTGATTGTTGTAGAATAACATGTAGGTTCAAGATCATCCAAGTTGGTAGAGGTGAGCAACGCATGAGGGAGAGGGTATTTTAAAGCTCCATCTGGAAGAAGTGTGGGTTTAGAAATGTGGTTTTTTGACCGTGTGGTCATAGGATGCTGAGAGTTAGTTGGGATGAAAATAGGTGGGAGTGGGTTAGGACAGGATGGATTTTCGGGAGGGACAGTGTGACGACCCATTTTTTTTTTTTATACAAACATAAATGGATCAATCACAGTGGCACAACTACTTGTCGTATAGCCAACATATGATACATACTCATAAAATGTACCTGATATACAGAGTCAACTTCTATGCAGCGGATAAACATAAACATAACTAAATAGCAGGAAGCACATCTATAAACATCAACTGTTAATTACATAAAAGAGCCATATGATAGTCTATCTGTTTAAGGCTTATCAAAATATTAATTACATACCCAAAAGAATGGCTAACAAAATATGTGTCACAGGCAACATTAGCCATATACAAAACATCTACAAAAAGTGACCATCTAAGTCTGTCACAGCTTCGACCCCAGGGAAGTGCCTCAGTCGTAGCATCCCAAGTAGTTTGCCATAGGGTCGTCGTCGACGTCTGCGGTTCTTGCAGCCAAAGCATCAACATCTATACGGTTGTGGTGTTAGCCACATCCATATAGGTGAAAGTATGAGTTCACCACATCAGCAGTATAAAACTCACTAAGTTTTCGTAATAAGCCAATCATTTTAATTAATACCATTCGTTTACAATAACAGCTACTATCAACATGATGCATTTATTTTAGAACGTAGTGCAGTTGATAGAGTAAACACCGGTACCCATAAACTGGAAGGTCTACTACGATATACACATGTACATATATAGCATTTAACTCAACTTGGTCATGCAAGCATACATATATCCCACTATGTCGGAGGACATAAATATACAGACACATCCAATCCTGAAAGTCAATGACATCATATCCTGATCATACAGGCATAGATATATCCCACAATCTCGGCGGACATAAGTATACTAGCATGTCAAAACATGGTATCGGTTCATCATGAAAACCGTGGACATTCAAAACCTGGTCATACAAGCATTGATAGATCCAACTATATCGGAGGACATAAGTATACAAGTACATCCAAATTAGACATCCCTCTAAAACCTTTGATATCCTAACTTGATCATACAAGCTTACATATGTCCCACTATGTCGGAGGACATAAGTATACAGGTGCATCCAAATTAGACATCACTTAAAACATATGCAAATGACATAAAACATTTTTAAATTCATGTCGTGCAATGCTATCATAATAGGAGACTAACTTTGACCCATAATACTCTTTTCGGAGACAACTTCGACGCCATTTAATTTATTATGGAGACAAATTTGGCTCCACTCTCATTATTTATAAATATATACACAAATACTTCATGCTCAAATCATCATGTATTTATTTCTATGTACAAACAACATCATGTCATCATATATTTTTCCAACACAATATGCAAACTCAACTTCTCAAAAACTCATGTAAACACAACTCAAATCCACACTTCAATTTATATCATCAAAATTCACAAAATCATTCTCAAATCTCATATCAAAATATGTAATCAACAAAGCACAATTTAATGTATTGAAAACAGCACATGCATATATAATCATCAAAATAACATTGGCTCGAGATTTAACAAAACATAGCAATTCATTTGTATAAATCAAAATAAGTTCTCAGTGAGTAAAATACTCACATTGGCTGCAAGTTTTGCAGCTTATGGAAGAATCCTCTACCAAAGCTTTGCTAAGTATCACCGCATTACCCAATTGCACAATACATTAACATTTCTAACTCTAAACTCACATTTAGCTCTTAAATTTTTCAAGAGCTATACCTATAGAATAATACCCATAAAATATCTAAGGTTCCAAACACATACCCATAATATAAAAATACTAAACCAACACGAACACCACTAACCCAATAATTAATTAACCTAACGTATAGAAACGTTCTTAGGTTTATAATTTAAAAAAATCTACAATTTATACAAATCATTAACATTAGAACCTAACCCCAAAAATACCCATTTTCCATGGAATCCATATATAACCTAGGATTAATTAACACACTAAATGCGATTAATCTACTAATTAATAATCTAGGGTTTAAACACCTAAAAAGCCCAAAATTTAAAACCCTAAATTCGGATTTACAAAAACCATAGCAATCCATACTACTTTCTAGCTCTAAAAATTAATGGGTATCTTAAAATCACATGAAAAAATTCAAACCCTAACATTTTAGCATCTAGGGACGAAATGCCCTAACAAACAACCCAAAAATCAATAATAATCACCCAAAAACTGAAACCCATTACCATTTTAACCTAGAATTTGAATCTAATGAAATTTCTAACGATCTACATATTTTTTTAGCTCCAATCTCAATGGGTATCATGAAAATCAAGAGAAAGATTGGATATTTACCTCACAAATCACCTATGGCCGGATAGGTGATTTGATGAGAAGCTCCAGAGTCAGGATACCAATGCTGGTCAGCAGTGGGTTGTGGAGAGGCCATCAGTGCTTGCATGTTGGGATGGGAATCTCGTTGAAGATTGTGGTTGAACGAGGTAGCAGTCCAACGCAATGTGTCCAGATTTGTTGCAAACCTGACATACAGGTCATGGAGAAGAGGAGAAGAAACCACGTTCATGCCCCCTTCCGCTGTTGGAGTGAGAGAAGTTATGTCCATGATCATGAGTGGAGAAGCGTGGTCCACGGCCACATCTTGGGGGTTTGCCTTTAGCAGCAAAGTGAGCACTTGCAAGAGAGACATCCAAAGAAGAGAGTTGATGTTGGATACGTTGTTCATGAGCCAAAAAATGGCCATAGATTTCATCCAGAAGTAGGGGCTCCACACGGGTGGTGCCAGAGGTCACAAAGGAGTCATAGTCGGTGCCAAGGCCTGCAAGAAGGAAGGAGACGGCTTCAAATTCATTTAGGGGCTGATTTACAGCTGCTAGGGTGTCCATGAGACCAGTGAACTTCTTGAAATAGTCTGCAATGGAGGAGTTTCCCTTTTTTACAGTGGCAAGTTGGTAGTGGACTTGCATGGTGCGTGCTCGAGAATGAGATGTGAACAAACGTTCAAGGGTGAGCCAAACATCTCTGGACGTTGTGCATCTAACAACGTGAGATAGGATAGAGTCAGTTAAGCAGGAGGTGATTGCACCAAGAATAAGTTGATCCTGCATAATCCATGCTGTGAAATAATAGTCCCAGTTGTAGACTGGGTGGTAACTGTTGGAGGTGGGTAGATTGATGTGCCATCAACAAATCCAAAGAGAGAGTGTCCTTTTAAGACAGGAACAACAGTTGCATTCCATGAGCTAAAGTTATCACGTGTAAGTTTGTGGTTAAGGGCAATGTGAAGAAAGGTGGGACCAGTGGTAACGGTGGGATTGGAGGAAGGTGGGTTGAGTGCAGATGTGGAATCAGTAAGGGAAGTTGGTGGAGTTGAGGTGGCCATTGAAAAGGATCTTGAGAAATGACGGTGGTCAATGTAGCTCTGATACCATATAAATTGAAGACAGTGAAGAGTTTATGTTGAAATTCTTGTCTTGCTGAGTATTCAACTCAGCTCACTATTTATAAAGTTTTTGTACAGTATGGAGAGCACTAGGAAGTCTTGTGAAGTCTAGTGCTATCAGTAGCTTACAAAATGACAAACACGTTATTTACAGAGTAATAAAATGTGTAGGAGCGTAGCCTTAATATCTAGAGAAGTCGAGCCCCATTTCCTGTTGACAGCAGCCGTGAGAACTTGTGAAGTCAGTGAGTCTCCTGACTTTCATGGACTTGATGGCTCTTGTCTCTTGGAGGTTTTCCAAGAGGTAGAGTTGCTTGAGATTCAGCTACGTTGGGATGAGTTAGGATATCGTTGACATATCCTACTACCTTGTAAGGAGGTCCAGAGTTGGCTCGGCCAAAATAGCACTTGTCGCTGCGGGTGCATGGCCTATAATTGGTCACCTCCCTCTGTTCGGAGGAACGGAGCCTCCCCAGATAACATTGGGAGCCATGGCTGAAAAGTACGAACTCATTTTTACTATCCAACTGGGGTTGCAACCTGCTTTAGTAATAAGCAGTTGGGAGATGGCCAAAGAGTGCTTCACCACTAACGATCTGGCTATTTCCTCGTGGCCCAAGCTTGTAGCCGCTAAACACTTTGGCTATAACTTCGCCGTGCTCGGCTTCACACCCTATGGTTCCTATTGGCGTGAATTGCGTAAAATAGCCACCTTGGAGCTACTATATAACCGTCGGCTTGAGCTTCTTTCCTACATTTGAGTCTCCGAAGTTGAGACCACCTTACAAGAGCTATACAAACTCTGGACAAAGAAAAAAAACGAGTCAGGCCAGATTTTGGTGGAGTTGAAGCAGTGGTTCGGGGACATGAATCTAAACCTGATTCTTAATTAGGTTGGTTGCTGGGAAGCACTACTTTTATGCCAGTGCAGTGGCTGATGAAGAGGAGGCGCGACGTTGCCAAAAGGCATTGAAGGCATTCTTTGATTATCTTGGGTCTTTTGTGGTGTCGTATGCCATTCCTTACCTTGGGTGGTTGGATTTGGGTGGACATGAGAAGGCCATGAAGAAAGCTGCAAAATAGTTGGATAGTATTTTTGGGGAATGGTTGGATGAGCATAAGCGTAAGAGAGCTGCAGGTGAGGCTAAATTGGAGCAAGATTTCATGGACGTATTGCTTTCTGTCCTTGATGGCAAAGACATTGCTGGTTATGACGCTGATTCGATTAACAAAGCCACATGTCTGGGACACAATGTTCATTTTTTTTTTCAAATTAATGACAGAGATTTCCATATTACTATTTATCACTATTATTTTCCTTATCGTTATTTGGTATCTTTCTTTTATCGTTATTTTTGTCAAATTAACCAGATTCAAACTTAAGTTTCTGAGTACCCTTATATATATATGCCTAGCTTATAATCTCATGAGTTATGCACTAAAACAATAAGGAATGCTCAAGGGTTATATTCTAACAAAAGTTGCACTTTGTAGAGTTTGATTGTCGTAGGCAATGCCACCAGCACGGTTACCCTAATTTGGGCAATATCGCTATTTTTGAACAATCGGCGAGTGTTGAAAAAGGTCCAAGATGAGCTTGAAGTCCAAGTGGGCACGGAAAGAGTCGTAAACGAGACGGATATCAGTCAACTGGTCTACCTCCAAGCCATCGTCAAAGAGACATTACGTTTATATCCACCAGCACCTCTATCAGGACCTCGTGAATTCAGTAAGGATAGCATCATAGGTGGCTACCATGTCCCAAAAGGCACTAGACTAATCCCCAACGTTTGGAAAATCGCGTATGGTTTGGTCCATTGGCATTCGAGCCAGAAAGATTTCTCACCACCCAAAAAGATGTTGATGTTAGGGGCAGACATTTTGAGTTAATCCCATTTGGAAGTGGTAGAAGAGTTTGCCCTAGATTAACGAACTTGAAAGCCACTCCACTTGAAGTCCTCATCACACCGCACCTACTTTCTAGGCTTTATTGATTAACAATCGTCTAATAGAAGTACTGTAATGATAGGATTCTCATATTATGAATATGCATATTACTAGTATCAATAATGATTGCATATTATTGCAATCTCTTTGTTGTAACATAATCTTTCCATTATGAAGTGATTCCCTGATTATTATGTAATTTTTTTTTTCCTAATTAAATAAGTTTCAATCTTGCCTATAAAAAGATGTAGATGTTGTATGCATTTTTTTTCCATTCAAATATAGGAAAAATGTTATAAGGGATGATTTTTTCAAATCTTAATCTGAATGGAAGAGAGAATTGAGAATCTTTTAAGAATTCTTCCAATCACAAGGATTACTATGAGGGCATTCCCTTCAAGTAACAGATCTGAAGTTCCATTTGAAACAACCGTGCGCTAAAAAGGGAACGCCAAGATATCTTACTTTGGAAGGGATGGTTATGAGGTTTAGGATACCCTTAATGGAAGAATGATGGAAGGCATGTTGTTCTTGTTGAAAAAACATAGAGGATTTCGCTAATTAAGTTCATTTTTTGTCCATTCCACTTATGCTCGTCTATTTCTGCCTAAAATATTTTCTAGAAAATGATTTCGGCATTTTTCAGAGTTTGGTGGGGGCGAAAATAATGGTCAAAGGATCGAAATTATTTTCAATTTGACCGTAAAAGTTTCTTTAATTTTTAGAACCGTAAATCGTTTTCCGGATTTAAAATCTTCATTCTTGCACTCACGTTCGTGGGAATTTGCCACCGCCGGGCATTCGAGTTTGTTAGTAGCTTGAATCTATAGTCGAAAGCCCCAGATTTTGGTATTCGAGTACCGCCTGATTCCAGCAATGATCGGCCGTCAGAATCTGGCCAAACTTGCCGGTGTCAGGACAGATCTGGCCAGATTCCAGCCGAATCTAACCAGATTTTGTTTCTGGCCGAAATCGGCCAAATTCGGCCAGTACAACTGGAATATGGATCGTTGGAATTCGGCGATGGCGACCGGACGTCGCCGGATTCCATTTTTTGCGATTGTGATTTTTCTGTACACGCCAAACACTAAAAAATATTTTCGAATAAATCATTTTTCCTGAAAAATGATGTCATCAAAAATATTTTACGACGAAAATCATTTTACGTCGAAACAAACGAAACATAAAATAGATAGCATGGGGCCAGAGATTCATGTCCATATATGTGTATCTTACATACTATTGAACCATGGATTCTTATCTACAATTAACAACCATTGTTGCGTTCGTTTCTTTAATCTTTTTCTTCTGTTCATTGCTTGAAAAGAAAAAGAGCGCTGCTCCTGAACCAGCTGGTGCATGGCCATGCCAATTATTGGCCCCCGATCTATTCATTGCTTGAAAAGAAAAAGAGCGTTGCACCTGAACCAGCTGGTGCATGGCCAATTATTGGCCATGGTCACCTTCTAAGCGGTCGCGATCAGCTTCTCTACCAAACCCTTGGAGCAATGGCTGATAAGTTCGGCTCAGCATTTAGCATCCGCCTTGGCAGTAGCCATGCTTTTGTTGTGAGTAGCTGGGAAGTAGCAAGAGAATGCTTCACTGTAAATGACAAGGCGCTTGATTCACGTCCTACTACGGTAGCTACAAAGCACATGGGCTACAACTATGCCGTGTTTGGATTTGCGCCCTACAACCCCTTCTGGCGTGAGATGCGAAAGATTGCAACGCTTGAACTTCTTTCAAACCGTCGGCTTGAGATGCTCAAGCACGTTAGGGATTCTGAAGTTGACATGGGGATATGGGAGCTGTACAGTTCATGGGCCCAAAATAGCTTCGGTCGTCCTTTGCTTGTGGACCTTAACCGGTGGCCAGATGAGTTGACACTTAATGTGGTAGTCAGAATGGTGGCAGGGCTGACGGCGTCATGGGTTACAAGAGTTATTTTTTAGTAACTATTTTCTTGCTCAATAAGGATCTTTTTCCACATGGAAAGTATCTTGCTCATTTAGCAAGTATCCGTTAGTCTGTTATTCATCCTAATGCTATTTAACCTCTCTACTGTAATCGGATGGGGACATAATACCTTTTGATGAATAAAGCCATGGTTTACCCTAGCCTCTTGAGGTGTGATTCCTCACATCCCCAACGAGACGTTGGTTATTTTTCCTCTGTTCTTTGGTCTCTTCTAATCCTCTGCTGCGTCAATTTGGTATCAAAGCACCCTTGATTATCTTCCTCCAGATAATCCTAGATCCGACCACCACCATACTCCTCTATCATACCTTACCAAACACCTCAACCCACGCCAATCCACACTATACAGCCCACTTCCCTAAAACCGCAACCATCAACCCCTTTTTCTTGATGAGTACTCGCAGTTGAATGGAGTACCACGCTCCCCAACTCACTCAACAGCAGCGAGATGAAATGCTATTGAATCTGGTCAACCAGATAGGCGATCTGAGCAAGAAGGTGGACACGATGTGGAACCACCACATGGAGAAACCAGGAGGATCGGGCGAGAAGAAAGATGGTGAAGAAGCCGAAGGGGAAGATCAGAATGGAGACGATGACATGCGGTAGCGTTTTAATGCAGCCTTCCATGACTCGGACTATGCACCCCGCTACCCCAACAACACTGGTCCACGTTACCACAGAGGAGAAGATAATCCCTATTCTGAAGGCTATAATAATCAAGTAGATGAAGCAACGAAGCGGGTCCGGATTGAGGTACCCGATTTTCATGGTAAGCTTGATCCCTATGCCTTCCAAGACTGGCTAACGTCCTTAGAAGATTATTTTGAATGGTTTGGGTTGGCACCTACACGACAGGTTCGGTTCGTAAAAATGAAATTGAAAGGGCAAGCTCGGGTTTGGTGGCAAAGCGTAGAAAAACACCTTCATCACTTCCGTCAACCACCCATTGCTGATTGGAATGAAATGAAACTCAAACTTGAGGAAAAATACTTGCCGGTCGATTATGAAGAGGTCCTATTCGAGGAGCTGTTATTACTACGGCAGGGACACTTATCTGTTGAAGAGTTCACCAACAAGTTTCATGAGTTGTTCATCCGCAGCCGTATATCTGGGACAGATCGCCAAACCATCGCTCGTTATAAGACGGGCCTACGGGAAGACATTAAGAAGAAACTCCTCACGGTGCGGCTGGTCAGTGTCGAGGAAGCATACCAGTTGGCATTGCGAGTGGAGCAACAGTTACGTAATTTCACTACAAGCCGCACGTTCCAAGGATGGAACAACCTTCCACCTCGTAGTTCCTCAACTGCAGCATCACGAACAGTCCCCAGTGGACCAGAACGTTTCCCCGATAGGGGGCAACCACGCGAGTCCTACCACGGTGGAGCGTGATGATCCAAAGGGAAAAGCTGTAGTTCACATCCGACCTGAAAGGGGTAAAGAAGAGTGCTACCGACGTGGTGGCAGATGCCACTATGCAGTAGTTTGTCCTACAAGAGAGCAGAAGTTCACAATGATTTGTGGAGAAGCCGAACCACAAGCTGAGGCCGACAAATCCCAACCAGCCCCAATTCTGCACGAGGACCACAATGTGGAGGCACAAGAGGAGGTCTTGGAGTGTTCCACCCTACCATTGTGCGTCATTCGAAGGGTGCTAACTGGGTAGAAAAAGATGGAACTAGAGGTGGACGACTGGCTCCGAAACAACATTTTTCATACCAGAGTTGAACATATTGGGCGGGTGCTGAATCTCGTCATTGATAATGGGAGTGGTATGAACATTATTTCCAAGGACATCGTGCGCAAGCTGAATTTACCTTTGGAGAAACACCCACAGCCATACAAGCTTAGTTGGGTGGATGATACCTCCATACCAGTAAAGCATCACTGTTATCTTACATTTTCCTTGGGTAATTCATATGAGGATACGCTGTGGTGTGATGTCATTCCCATGCAAGCTTGCCATGTGTTGTTGGGTCGACCTTGGCTATATGATCGACGGGTACTATATGATGGGTTTGCAAATACATATACATATGCATAAGGGCAGAAAAATAGTCTTGAAACCCATGAAAATCTAGGATTTTAATGCACCCTCCGAAGAAACTAGGGTACTGTCCTTGCGGCAGTTCTCCATGGCTTGCTGAGATCACAACATCATCCTTGCCATGGTAGCCAAGCCCATCGTGGATGAAGTGGTGACGCTGTGGCCGGCAAAAATGCAAACCCTCTTGAAAGAATTTGCAAACCTGACTCTCGAAGACCTCCTACAGTCCCTCCCACCTATGAGAGACATCCAACATGCCATTGATTTAGTCCAGGGAGCCTCTCTACCCAACCTCCCCGCCTATAGGATGAGCCCGGAAAAGCATCGTGAAATGCAACACCAAGTTTAGGACTTGTTGGACAGAGGCTTCATCTGAGAAAGCCTAAGCCCATGTGCTGTCCCGGCTTTACTCACCCCAAAGAAGGATGGTAGTTGGCGGATGTGTGTGGACAGTCGCGCCATCAACAAGATAACGGTAAAATACCGCTTTCCTATTCCCCGTTTAGATGATATGCTGGATGTCTTGTATGGCTCACAGGTATTTTCAAAAATCAATCTCCAAAGTGGATACCATCAGATTCGCATTCCACCCGGCGACGAGTGGAAGACTGCTTTCAAAACCCGGGCGGGGTTATTTGAGTGGTTCGTCATGCCCTTTGGGCTTACCAATGCCCCGAGCACATTCATGCGCGTCATGACTCAAATTTTAAGGCCCTTCGTTGAAAAGTTTGTCGTCTTTTATTTCGACGACATCCTCATCTTTAGCCGAGACCATTCAGAGCACCTGCAACACATTCGCCCAAGTCCTGGAGGTCCTGAGGTTTGAAAGTCCCCTCATCCATCTTAAGAAGTGTACATTTTCTCAAACATCTATTTTGTTTTTGGGCTTTGTTATCTCTGCGCAGGGAATTTCTGTGGATTCATCTAAAATTCGGGCAATTACCGAGTGGCCCACCCCGGTCAATGTACACGGCATCCGGAGCTTCCATGGATTGGCATCTTTTTATCGTAGGTTTATCAAGAACTTCAGCGCGATCATGGATCCCCTAAACAAATGTACCAAGGCAGGGTCGTTCACATGGACCCCTGCCGCCCAGAGGGCATTTGAAGCCATCAAGAGTAAACTCACAGAGACACCCGTCCTCAGGCTTTCAAATTTCTTACAACCTTTTGAAGTCACCTGTGATGCATCACATGTGGGTGTTGGGGGTGTCCTCAGCCAGCAACGCCACCCTATAGCCTATTTCAGCGACAAGCTTAACGAGACAAGGCGGCGGTACCTCGCCTATGATCTGGAGCTATATGCGATCATCCAATCTCTCAAATATTGGCGACACTACCTTATCCATCGGGAATTCGTGCTCTATACTGATCACGACTCTCTACGCCATATCCAGTCCTAGAAGAAACTTAACGCCATCATGCTCGATGGGTGGATTATTTGCAGCAGTTTACATTTATGTTGAAACACAAGGCGGGTAGTGAGAATCGCGTTGCGGATGCATTCAGCCGCCGAGCCCATGTTCTCACTTTGCTCGCAGTGGCTGTCACGGGATTTGAAGAACTCAAACGTTGCTATTCGGGAGATCCTGACTTTGGTCTCATTCATGCAGAGGTCTTGAACGGACCCCAGTCTGCCCACCCCCACTACACTGTCCAAGATGGGTACCTCTTCTTCAAAAATAGGTTGTGCCTTCCCAAGACCTCCGCCGTGAGTTCGTGATTCAAGAGCTGCATGAAGGAGGACTAGCTGGTCACTTTGGTCTTGACAAAACCGTCAGTCTCGTTGAAGACAATTTTTTTTTCCCGGATTTCACCGCGATGTTACCACAGTGACCCAGCGTTACCGTGTATGCCAACTAGCTATAGGGCAACGCCAAAACTAGGGACTTTACACACCCTTGCCTATCCCCATAGCACCTTGGACAGATTTGAGTATGGATTTTGTTCTCGGTCTTCCCCGTACACTTCGTGGTCATGACTCCATCTTTGTGGTAGTGGACCGATTCTCTAAGATGGCCCATTTCCTGGCTTGTTCCCGCACCTTTGATGCATCCCGTATAGCTACTCTGTTCTTCACTAAAGTTGTTCGTTTACATGGATTGCCCACTACCATTGTATCCGACCGGGATATTAAGTTTGTCAGCTACTTTTGGAAGACATTATGGGCCAAGTTGGGCACCAAATTGCAATTTTCCAGCGCCTATCATCCGCTAACGGACGGCCAAACGGAGGCAATCAATCACAACTTGGGTAACCTCCTACGTTGTCTTGTTACTAATCATGTGGCCTCATGGGACCTCCTTCTTCCCCAAGTCGAGTTTGCATACAACAACTCGGTCAAACGCAGCACTGGGCAATCTCTGATCGAAATTGTTACCGGACTTCAACCTCGCACACCAGTAGACCTGGTGCCTTTGCCCCTGCCTCCCCGGGTTAGTGAAGGTGTTGTCGACTTTCTTCGACATATTTATGACATCCATGAGGAGGTTAGGAAGAAGATTGTTGTGAGCAACGAACATTACAAAACTCGAGTGGACGCTCACAGGCGGGCGGTGGACTTTCAGCCAGGGGATTTGGTGCTAATTCACCTCCGGCCAGAACACTTCTCTAAAGGTTCCCTCCATAAGCTCCATTCTCGCCGCGCTGGGCCGTTCCAGGTTCTATAAAAGTTGGGTGATAATGCCTACCGCATTGACCTTCCTTCCCATTTAACCTTCAGCCCCATCTTCAATGTGGCAGACCTCACTCCTTATCACGGGTCACCGGATACTGCTCTCCCTATTCTGCCAGTATCTCTCCCATCTACTGTCAAACCTCGGGACGAAATCGAAGAAATCTTGGATGACCAAATTGTTTCCACCCGCCGTGGTGGCTACCAGAAGTTTCTAGTCAAGTGGAAGAATTGCCCATCTTCTGACTATTGTTGGTTGCAGACCGAGGAGGTCCAGCGGCTGAATCCTGACCTCTATGAATTTTATCAAACCTGTCATTCGCCGGAGTCGAATGCCTGTCCGGTGGGGAGAAATTGACGGCGTCATGGGTTGCAAGAGTTATATTTTAGTAACTATTTTCTTGCTCAATAAGGATCTTTTTCCACATGGAAAGTATCTTGCTCATTTAGCAAGTATTCGTTAGTCTGTTATTTTTATTTGGCAAGTAGCCGTTGATTGCTATTTTGTATCCAGTAAAGGGTCTACCCAAAATGGCTAGTAATAATGGGTGTGGGCAGCACGTAAGTCCACTAGGGTTGGGATAAGGGTTTCATCCTAATGCTATTTAACCTCTCTACTGTAATCAGATGGGGACAAAATATCTTTTGATGAATAAAGCCATGGTTTACCCCTTTGAGGTGTGATTCCTTCCATCCCAACGAGACGTTGGTTATTTTTCCTCTGTTCTTTGGTCTCTTCTAATCCTCTACTGTGTCACAGGCAAATGTTACTTTGGGGCCTTGGTTGCCTGCAATGACGATGGCGAGGCCTGGAGGTGTCAAAAAGCGATCAGTCAATTCTTTCATCTGATAGGCATTTTTGTGGTCTTCGACGAGTTCCGTTTCTGTGGTGGTTGGATTTGCAGGGGCATGAAAGGGCGATGAAGAAGATGGCCAAGGAGTTGGATTCCATACTTGGAGGATGGGTGGAGGAGCATCGTCAAAGGAGAGTTTCTGGTGAAGTTAAGGGTGAGGGTGAGCAGGACTTCATTGATGTGACGTTGTCATTTCAAGAGGAAGGTCACCTCTCAAATTTTTCAACAGTTGGACAACTTGTGCATATGATGAAGATACTAGCATCAAGCCCACCTACCCGGTATGTTGATTATCAAGGAAGAATTTGAATTTGTAGTTAAATTAGCTGGTGAAAAACGAAAATTGACTTCTAAAATAAATAGCAAGTGTGTGCACAAAGTGTCAACAAAAATAACAATGCAAAAAATAAATGACACAATGATTTTTGTTAACGAAGTGGAAACTCAATTAAGAGAAAAACCACTCCGGGGCAGCCGAACCCAGGATATCCACTATTCAGAAGACAAAGCTAGATACAAGATAGTAACACTCACATACACCCGATGCAGTGGTCGTACCTTGCTCTCTAACGTGTAACCCAATACACGAACGCTTCCCAACCACGTATCCTACCTGAAGGGGTCTTCAATGGAATCATTTACCTTAGGGTTATCCCCTAAGATAGACTTCAGTTGTAGCGCAGCAACAGCACACTTGCAATGGCTTGAGAGAGAACAAGTCAGCTCCGATAACTTCACAAAATAACTCTCTAAGCTCTGAAGGAATTCAATACCGAATTCTTGCAGTTCTCAATGCTCGGGGGCCTCTATTTATAGGCTGAGGGTTCAAATGGGCGACTGTAGTAATATGTACAGACGCCGTCCGGACGATGAACCTGAGCCGTCCGAACGAACAACTGTGAGACCAGAATTTCTGAGATTTTCACTGAAAATCTATCCTATTTGAGAGCCGCGTCCGGACGGTGAGACACTGTCGTCCGGACGGGCGCATGTCCGCTGCACGTAATTTCCATATAAGGCTTTCGCGCGTCCGGACCAAAAAGGATGGCCGCCCAGACAGTTGATCTTCAACACGCAATTTCCATATCTATGGTGCGCGCGTCCGACCATGATAAGCAGGTGTCCGGATGGTTCAAGCTGAATACGTAATTTCCATATCAGGTGCACGCGCGTCCGGACGATGGCAGACTGGCGTCCGGACGGTTGAATTTGAATTGCGATTCTTGCCTTAAGGAGAAGCACGTCCGGACGGGAATCCACGTCGTCCGGACGGTTGCATCAATCTTCCCATAAATGAATTTGGAAAGAATTTAAAGCTTGGTCGAATACTGAGAGGCATCCGGACGGGCTGGTGAGACATCCGGACGGATACAAGTTGGAACAGAAGCTTCTCGATATAGTAGAGGGTCCGGACCGAAGTCCACGTCGTCCGGACGAATGATGCTAGGTCTGTCTGGGCATCCGGACGGTATGGCACGTCGGATGGATGGAATAGTGGACAGATGAACGTCCGGACGGTTGACAGGGAACCAGAAATCTTCTGACTTGCAAGCAGTGCAGAATCTTCTGAAACACTTCTGAATAGCGGAATCCCTTGTAAAACAACATCTTTACATACAAGTGATTTTGTCCAAACAGAATGAGGCCAATCATAAACTAATATCTGGAAAGATTATTCTTGGGCCTATTGATCCTACAGTCTAGCGGTAAAATTGGCCACCCACATAGTTTCTAGGTTGAGCCTTTTGTGTCATCTTAGGAACAAGAGGCCCAATTGTTGGGCCAATTCTTGGGCGATATGCCTCTCATATTAATTAACGTACGTATAAATACCACGAAGGCATAAGGGTTTTAGAGCATATGTGGAATTGCATTAAGTAATCTAAAAAATATTTTTAGAATTTAGAAAGTTGTGAAAAGCAAAAAATGAGTTTATTTGGCAAAAACCTCAAAAAGTACTTCTTTGACTTTTTTGCTCAAAAAGAGACCAAAATGCACTTTTGGGAAAAACTTGAAAATGAAGCTTTTTTTCATAAGCTATTTTTTTACAATAAAAGCTATATTTCTAAACACAATCTTAAACAGGCCCTTAGAAGTTTCAAATAGGGGCTGCGAGCCTTCCTACTTCGGATAGCCTAAAATACGAGATTGTTTGAATTTTTGTGTTATTCGAGCAATTTTAATAATAGGAGATGACAATCCCTTGTGAAGAGTTTTAAGGATTTTAATTGTAACGTATCATTCTCATTTCTACCATTTTGAGGAATCTGTTCGAATAACATACAAATTTGATAGGTATGAGAATAACACAAAAATGATTAGGAGGTCCAAATAATACAAAAATTTGAGAAGTCTAAGCAAGGAAACTACAAGGTCCACTTGTTTCAAACAGCCTAAAATGTTAGACCATCCTTTTTTAGGCTAGTCCAAATTTTTGTATTATTCAAACATCTTATTCCAAATGCTTAAGCTTTTGGGATAAGTTATAAGTTAACATGATATTAGAGTCAAAGGTCCTAACTTCGAACATTGACTCCGTCATTTATCTCTCATTTCAATTAACTATTCTACGTGTTGGCCTCATTCATTAAAAAAGGAGTTTGAGCTCACGTGTGAGTGAAAGTATTAAAAGTATTGACAAAATGATTAAATTTACTTCCTCCTATAAACTTAAACTTTAATTTTGAGATAAATGGTAATAATTTAACATTATATGTGCATTATTAATACTATTTTGGATTACTCAGATTATTAATTATCATCATTATATTATCTTTAAAATTTTATGCAGGCACTTATCCTTGGTGGTGGCAGTGACACTACAGCAGGGACGATCTCATTACTCCTGAACAATCGACATGCGTTGAAGGGGCCGAAGAAGAATTAGACCTTCACGTTGGTATGGGCAGACAGGTTGATGATTCCGACATAAGAAACCTCGTTTATCTTCAAGCCATTATCAAGGAATTGAAACCCTCCGCCTATACCCAGCTGGTCCGCTCTTAGGACCGCAGGAAGCATTGGAAGATTGCACCAATATTGCTGGCTATCGTGTGCCTGCTGGCACCCGCCTGGTGGTAAACGTATGGAAGATTCAAAGAGATCCAAGGGTTTGGACCGATCTGTCTGCTTTCCAACCAGAGAGATTTCTCACAGGCCATATGAGTACTGTTGATGTCAGAGGTCAACACTTTGAACTTATTCCCTTTGGCTCCGGCAGACGGTCATGCCCGGGTGTTTCGTTTGCGCTCCAAGTCCTTAACTTGACACTTGCTTGACTCCTCCATGCCTTTGACTTGGCAACCCCATTGGATGATCAGCCTGTTGATATGACTGAAAGCCCAGGTTTAACTATTCCAAAAGCTACTTAATTAGAGATTCTCCTTACACCACGCCTTCCTGCCAAACTCTATGGCTATTAAAATGCATGTTTGTTGGCGGAGTTTGAGTTATTGATGAATAAAATAAGATGAAGTGTTGTTTGCAAGAGGGGATCGTTGGATCTGGGGTGTATTGGATGTTTATATATAGAATAATGATTCAATGCCACCCAAACATACAATTTTTTACCACCTTGCCTATGTGGCAAGGTGGTCCTCCACTACTTTTAAAGTTTTTTTATTTTTTTAAAATTAATTAAGGTGAGGGACCACCTTGCCACATAGACAAGGTGGTGAAAAGTTGTATATTTAGGTGGTAGTGAATCATTACTCTTATATATATATATATATATATATATGAGAATCTCCCGCTTATTCTCTCATATATGTGCGGCATGTGCCTTTGTATGAAATTTTTGTTCATATAAAAAAACTTCAGCCAATTTTAAAATATATAGCTTAATGATTTTTTTTTATTTTTTTTTTTTGTGAAAGCTTAATGAATTTTTAAGTGAACTAAAGTGACGTATCAAACTATTAATGTTTGTCAAAAGTAACACATTTTTTTTTCTTCAATAATACCCTTATTCTCTTAAAAATTAAAATTAAAAAATTAATACTAAACAATTTTTTTTTAAAAAAAAAGAAATGTAAAAAGGTAAAGAACTTAAAAACTTTTAATTTTTTTTTAATTAAATAAAAAAGAAAACAAAAAAAAGAAGAAGAAAAGAGCAACAAGTGGCTCGACAGCCAACCCTCGGCTGGGACTGAGGTGGCCGTGAGCCCACCTAGCTCCATGGGTTGGAAGTGGCGGTGGCTCACCCCCAACCACCTCTAGGACTGGCTGTCAAGCCACTTCTTGATTTTTTTCTTCTTCTAGTTTTTATTTTTAATTAAAAAAATTTAAAATTTTAAGTTTTGAATTTCTTAACTTTTTAGTTTTATTTATATTTTTTTTATTAATAGTGACACTTGTCATCATTTTATTGGCGTTGACGTGGGACACAAACAAAATCCGTCAAGTCTTTTGACGAAATTTAACTGGAAAGAGTGATTTGTATTTTTAGCATAACACGTGGAGCTTTGAGTTCATTTTGAAAACACAAAGAGTTCATTTTGCATTTTTTTTTTCTCATTTTTTTTTTTTTTTTTTACTAAGAGTAACTATGTAACACCCCAGTCCCATATTGGGAATAGATAAATAACTCACATAGAGTGAGTGGTTTATAAAAGATAGATGAGTGTTAAGTCCCACATTGCCTAGTTACTAGGTGAAACTGAGCTTTATAATAGATTCTAGGGAAGCTTCAAATTGACTAGTCCTTTTGGGGTGATAGGGCAGATGTGGCTAGCGCTTTTCCTTGGGTCGTTACAAATGGTATCAGAGCCATTGCCCAGCCTGAGATGGTGGGAGCGTGCACAAGCCAATGAGGGACGCCAGCGGGGACGCTGGGTCCAAAGAAGGGGTGATTGTGACGTCCCTCAGATGTGGCTAGCGCTTTTCCTTGGGTCGTTACAAATGGTATCAGAGTCATTGCCCAGCCTGAGATGGTGGGAGCATGCACAAGCCAATGAGGGACGCCAGCGGGGACGCTGGGTTCAAAGAAGGGGTGATTGTGACGTCCCACATCGCCTGAGAATGAGAATGTGCTTATATGTATAAATACATCATTTATGACACAACGCGTTTTAAAGCCGTGATGTCGATGAACCTATCAGAACTCTGCAGTTAAGCATGCTTCTGCGAGAGCAATCCCAGGATGGGTGACCTCCTGGGAAGTCTGGTTTAGGGAGCAAAAAACGGACAATATTGTGTCATTGGGGGTGGGTCGTTACAAACTATGTCATTATTTTATTGGTGCTGACATGGACATTAACGGAATCTATCATGTGTTTTGACTACAGAGATTGAATTGTTATTTTGGCATACCCTGATGATCACTGAATTATTTTTATACCACAATGAATGATTTGTGATAGACCATTTATTGGAACTAATTTTACATTTATTCAGAAAAAAAGTTTTTTTTTTTGTGTTTAATTTTTTTTTTTTTAGTTTTTAAGAGAATAAAGGTTATTATCGGAAAAAAAAATATAATTTTTTTTGACACATTCTAATAATTTAACGGATCACTTTATCACACTTAAAAATTTATAAAGTTATTTTCAGATGGACTGATAATTGAGAGAGTATTTTTATAATTTTAAATACCGTACTCATGTTTGAGCTTTAACCATCGACCTAAGAGCATTACTAGCAGCTTCCCTACATGGGTTCCCTTCCCTACATTTTAGGGAAAATTTTAAAAAAGTCAAAAAATCTACACCACAGCAGCTTTCCTTCCCTTTTCCATTCCCTGGAAGTGAACAGTTCTTCCCAATTGGGAAGAACTGTTCACTTCCCACTCTATTGTTTAATAATAAAAAATACACACACACACACCTCTCTCTCTCTCTCTCTCTCTCTCTCTCTGCAACACGTCTCACTTTCTCTCTCTCTCCCATTTCGTCATTCGCAACAGTCACCGCCGAGCCTACCGACGAGCCCAAGCCACCGGATCATCAGCGCGTGCCGCCACGGAGATCGGTGCTCTCACCTCCACAACCGACCCATGATCTCGCCGATGATCCTCCTCTCCAACATGTACCAGCGGCCGGACAAACCCCCCACAGGTTTAAACCCTTCAAAATCAAACAACCCATCGACTCCAACCTCCTCCATGTCGGAACCCACCACATCACCACCAATCAACCATCAACGACAAACAAAAACCCAATCCAAACACAACACCCTATCCCACCGGAAACCACCACCAAAATACACACAAAAAAAAAAAAAAATCCCCAATCAGTCCAAATGCGCCACTGCGCCTTCACCTTCCGGCGTCCACCAGTAGCCCACGACGAGAGAGGCGAGAGTGACAGAGATGAGAGAAAGAGTTGAGAGTGGCGAGAGTGACAGGCGAGAAAAGAAGAAGACAAAGACGGTAAAATAAAAGAGAAAAAAAAAGTTTATAGAATAAAGTAAAGTAAAATAAAATAATATATATTATTTTAATGATATAGGAAAAAGTAAAAGGAAGCTGTTGTGAGAAATTTTTTGATTGGGAAGCAAAAAGTGTTTTTGTTCCCTACATGTAGGGAAAATGACTGGGAAGGGAAGGAACCTGGTAGGAATGCTCTAAGAGCATTACTAGAAGCTTCCCTACATGGGTTCCCTTCTCTATGTTTAAGGGAAAATTTTAAAAAAGTCAAAAAATCTATACCACAGCAGCTTCCCTTCCCTTTTCCATTCCCTGGGAAGTGAACAATTCTTCCCGATGCATTGGGAAGAACTGTTCACTTCCCACTCTATTGTTTAATAATAAAAAATACACTCTCTCTCTCTTTGTGCACGCCTTCTCTCTCTCTCTCTGCAACACGCCTCACTTTCTCTCTCTCTCTCTCCCATTTCGTCATTCGCAACGGTCACCGCCAAGCCTACCGACGAGCCCAAGCCACCGGATCATCAGCTCGTGCCGCCACGGAGATCGGTGCTCTCACCTCCACAACCGACCCATGATCTCGCCGATTATCCTCCTCTCCAACATGTACCAGCGGCCGGACAAACCCCCCACAGGTTTAAACCCTTCAAAATCAAACAACCCATCGACTCCAATCTCCTCCATGTCGGAACTCACCACATCACCACCAATCAACCATCAACGACAAACAAAAACCCAATCCAAACACAACACCCTATCCCACCGGAAACCACCACCAAAATACACAAAAAAAAAAAAAAAAAAAATCCCCAATCAGTCCAAACGCGCCTTCACCTGGCATCCCAAACGCGCCACTGCGCCTTCACCTTCCGGCGTCCACCAGTAGCCCACGACGAGAGAGGTGAGAGTGACAGAGATGAGAGAAAGTGTTGAGAGTGGCGAGAGTGACAGGCGAGAGAGGAAGAAGACAAAGACAGTAAAATAAAAGAGAAAAAAAAAGTTTATGGAATAAAGTAAAGTAAAATAAAATAATATATATTATTTTAATGATATAGGGAAAAGTAAAGGGAAGCTGTTGTGGAAAATTTTTTGATTGGGAAGCAAAAAGTGTTTTTGTTTCCTACATGTAGGAAAAATGACTGAGAATGGAAGGGAACCTGCTAGGAATGCTCTAACATCTCTTGTTTGTCACTTGTCAGTCTTTCACAACTACCGAGAGAATCACACGTTCAAAAGCTGCATCAAATCCAACGTTCGTCAAAAAGTCTAATAATATTGATCAACAGATCTCCCTTCACCGTGTGAACATTTACCACAATAGCCTAATTCTCCCTCTTTCTTCCTTCCTCTGCTGTCCAATTAGTTAATAATTTTAAGTAATGTAACATTATGTATATAATTAAATGTAATAAAATAAAATTTTAATCACTTGATTTTCTTATGATTTTTGCTGTTAAGTAAAAAAATTTAAATCTCGTGACATTATGTTTATTATTAAATGCAATAAACTTTGACCATTACATATTTCTCTTGAAACCGTCCAAAATTCCTTGTCCCTTTCGCGTACCTATTAATTATATACTAATCTATAAGATAACTTATAAAATTTCATCATTAGGTTGCGCCAAATGAGCTTGTAACAATTTCTTACTCACTTTATTAATTATCATTATTATGTTCACGCTTAACCCGGCCAGCTACTATCCTAATTAATTAATATACAGAATAATTACATTGACTCTTACAAGATGACAACGTAGTGGCCAAAAACTTCTGGGTGGCATGCGTATAGGCTAGCTGTGCCATATATAAAGTGGAACCGAAATGGAGATCAGCATTTATCTTATCTAATTTACTGTATGTCAAAATTTTTATTTTAATGTATTTAAGGTGTATATATTTTTACCTACTATACCTTATAAATTTTTAAACTAATTAAATCGGTATAGAATTTCAATGTGCTAAGAGAGGGTATTTAGACAAAGATTGTTAGATTTGTTAGCTCTTTTAGAGTTTTTATGTTGTGTAATTTGATCAATTGAAGTCTAATTTAGGGAGGCGGCCTAAGCTAAATGAGTCCATTGAAGACCCCTTCAGACAGGAAGTCTGGTTGGGAAGCGTTCACCCATAAGTACGTGTCAGAGTTAAAGGTACGACTACTGCATAGTCTACATCGTGTTATGCGAGTACTACTGCTTTTTAATTAGCTTTGTCTTCTGAATAGTTGATTTTTTGGGTTTGGTTGCCCCGTAGTGATTTTTCTCTTAATAAGAGTTTTCACTTTGTCAACAAAATATTTGTCTCTTTTAAATTCCACACTTAATATCTTTTTGCACAATTGCTCACACACACGTTAATTAGGAGTCTTTATTTTTCAAATTTAATAAATCACTTTAATTAACACACTTAAAAATTTATAAAGCTATTTTAAAATCGGCCGTTAATTAAAAGGATTTTTCTATATTTTCCCCAAAGAAATACCCTACTCATGTTTAAGCTTTAACCACATTGACCTAACTTCTCTTGTTTGCCTCTTGTCAGTGTTTCCCCAGTACAGAGAGAATCACAAGATCAAGAGTTGCATCAAAGCCAACATCCGTAAAAAAAGTCTAATAATAATGATCAACATACCTCAATAAATAATAATAATGATGATGATGATGATGATGATGATGATGATATGATGATGATGATGATGATGATGATGATGATGATGATCAACAGATCTCCTTTCACCGTAGGAACATTTACCACATTAGCCTAATTCTCCCTCCTCCTTCCTCCTTTTGCTGTCCAAGTTAATAATTTTAAATAACGTAATATTATGAATGTATATAATTAAATGTAATAAAATAAAATTTTGATCACTTGAAACTGTAGCATTTATATTATTAAATGCAACCAATTTTGACCATAAAATAGTTGGCATCATTTCTCTTGAAACAGTCCAAAGATCAAAGGTTGAAAATGGGTCCCTTGTCCCTTGTCCCTTGCGCGAGCCTATATATATATATATATATATATATTGCGACAACAAAGGATGACAACATTGGTAAACTTTATTTGCATCGACTTTTCTTTCTATGTTCGCCACTAATCTATAGATAACTCATAAAACTTCATCATTAGGATGCGCCAAATGAGTTAACAATTTCTTACAAATTTAACCCGGCCAGTTACCATCCTAATTAATTAATATACAGAATAATTACATATATTGACTCTTAGTGGCCAAAAACTACTGCTGGCATGTGCATAGGCTAGCTGAGCCATATATAAAGTGGAACTGAAACGGAGAGCATTTATTTTAATGTACGTCAAAAAATTTATTTTATTATATTTAACGTGTATATATTTTTACCTACTACGTTATAAATTTTTAAAATGATTAAATCTGAACTACCATAAGAATCCTTATGGATCGATCCCTACAAATTGATCTCAGCAAGTAGAGAAGTGTGTGAAATTGGGAGGGGCTTCAACAACTCAAGCCAAAGATATCTCGCCCGTAAAACAGTCTGATAAGCTACAATAATGGATTTCCTGCTACCATGCCTAAACACAATCATAGCTGGATTGTTTGCCATACTTGTAGTTTCCTACTACTTTATGAAAAAGAGGTCCGAAGCTTCAAAGGGAAAAAGAGCACCCGAAGCTGCTGGCGGATGGCCTCTAATTGGTCACCTGCGACTATTAGGCGGATCTCATGAGCTCCCCCACATCACTTTGGGAGCCTTAGCCGAAAAGTATGGACCAGCCTTTACCATTCGGATTGGGGTCCATCCAGCCTTGGTGATAAGTAGCTGGGAGTTGGCTAAGGAGTGCTTCACCACCAACGACGTGGCCCTGTGTTCTCGTCCCAACCTTGTTGGCTCAAAACACTTGGGTTACAACTATGCCATGTTTGGATTCTGCCCCTCCGGCTCTTATTGGCGTGAGATGCGCAAGATAACCACCTCAGAGTTACTCTCGAACCGCCGGCTCGAGCTACTTAAGGATGTTCGAGCCTCTGAGATGAAGAACTCGTTAAAAGAGTTGTACAAGCTCCGGACCGGCGGTGTTTCAGTGGAGATGAAGCAATGGTTCGGGGACTTGGCTCTCAACGTGGTTCTTAGGATGGTAACTGGAAAGCGGTACTCTGGTGACGATGAAGGTGCACGACGGTGTCAGAAGGCGTTCAGGGAGTTCTTTCACTTGATGGGGCAGTTTGTGGTCGGGGACGCCATTCCTTATCTTGGGTGGTTAGATTTGGGTGGGCAAGAGAAGGCCATGAAGAAAACAGCGAAGGAGATAGACTGTCTAGCAACAGAGTGGCTGGAGGAGCACCGGAAGAGGAGAGATTCAGGTGAGGCTAAAGGGCAGCAAGATTTCATGGATGTAATGCTGTCAATCCTTGATGGTGCAGACCTTGATGGCTTTGATGTTGATACGGTCAACAAGGCTACATGTTTGGTACGTATCTTAATTTAAGTAATGAAAAATGCTACTTCACCGGGTCGAGACCCCTTTTATTAGTATGCCTTAATACGTTTACAATCTTTGTATAATTTTTGAACAATTTTAATTTTTTTTTAAACAAATCTTTATATCTGTTTTCCTACATATTCAATGATTATTTTTTTAAAAAAAAAATTGTTAAAGTTGAACAAAAGTTGTAAACGTATCATATCTCTTTGAATAATATAAAAATTTCAACGGTTTAAAAGAGGGGTAATTGCAAATCCTTACAACCCCTCTTGTGTAAACTGTTAAAATTTATATATTATTCGCCATAAGAAGTCCCAATTCATTTCGCTGAGCCTCACGAATTCAAGGTTGGTGAAGGTCAAATTTGTAGTTTGATTCACGTAATCCTTTAATTTTCTTAGTGTCGCCAAAAAGCATGATGATCAAATTGAGACCAAGTTATAATTCATATTAGTCTCAGGCCGGGAGACGGCCACACTTAGGTTGGTTGAGATCTTGATATTGCACCGAATGTAATACATTTTATTTAGATCGGTCATTTAATATGAACAGTTCAAATCGAGACAGCAAAAAGGAAAAAGAGAATAGCTTGTAAAACTAAAGGGTGGTCGAAACTCTTTGGCTACAGGGGTGGTTCAACCACCTTATATCGGCTATTGGAGGTGGCTGAACCACTCGTTTTGTCAAAAATGATGGTTCAACAACCTTGAAACCATCCCATGTGGTCCACATGAAAAAGAAGAGAAAAAAGGTCGCTTGTGGGTAGCTGCATGTTGCGTGGTGAAATCACCCGTTGTAGAAGATAAGTGAAAAAAGACAACTTTTGAAATGGCGGAACCACCTCTATTTTCTTTTTTCTTGTTATCACAATTTGAGCTATTTATTTTAAATAAACGGCCAAGTAAAATATATGCATCTGGTACAAAATCTCAGTACAATTTAGTTCCCCTCCTTTATCCTTTTACTAAAATGCATGAAATTATTGTGCACACGGCTTATCCTTTGAACCAAAGTCTGAGCGCAAAAGTAGAAGTTCAATTAATTGGCCTCAGTTTGAAAAGGATTAAAGTTCAAATTGGATAAGAGGCCAGGTCTGGTAATATATACAAGTGTAAGCCATGTGCACAAAGACTTGTAGAAAAAAACCGCTCTAATTCTAAATTTTATCTCAATTAATTAGCTAGGTCTAACATGGAAATATTAAATGTTGAAATGATCTCACTAATAACATTACAATTACATTTTCATAGCAACAAGTACAATTAATAGACAAAACTTACACTAAACCAAGTAAATCTCCCAAATACAGCTAGCTTCGCCACTAGAGATGCATGTAGCTCCTACCCGAGTATTGCGTTATCTATTCCGTAAAATTAAACATGAATGTTTTATAAGTAAAAAAGCACGTATGTCCACGACATAATAAGTACTTTCACCAACGGTAAACAATGATAAACTGCTTGAAATCTACTGTAAAAGAAAAGTTTCCTTGAATTTAAATGATTTTATACTGTTGTTTTCACTTAAGTATAATTTTGAAGACAAATTCCTGCATCTGTTTTAAATAAAAATGTTTCGACTTTAAAAACCAACTTTTAAATTAACAAAGAATGAGAATTTTTAAATAAAGGCTCATATTACAAATATAATTTTTAAAGTTGTGCATACTTATCGAGCCGTGGGCTCATAATTAATTACATTGTAAAATTGCGGTGGAATTGTGTATATATACTTGAGCTTGAATTTTTTTCATATGAATCATTTATTTTTTACTTGCAGCTATTAATTAACAACAATTACACCATGCAGAATATGATATCAGGAGGCTCAGACACAACCATGGTCACTCTGACGTGGGCGCTCTCGGCGTTGTTGAACAATCGGCATGCTTTAAGTAAAGCCCAAGAGGAACTGGACATCCACGTGGGCAAGGAAAGACTAGTCAATGAAGAAGATATTAACGAATTGTTCTACCTCCAAGCCATCGTCAAAGAGGCTCTAAGGCTATACCCACCTGGACCTCTCTCAGGACCAAGAGAATCCACAGAAGACTGCACCATTGGTGGCTACCATGTCCCAAAAGGCACCCGTCTTGTGGTGAATCTTTGGAAGATCCAGACAGACCCTGTCGTGTGGTCTGACCCATTAGAGTTCAAGCCAGAGAGATTTCTCACAACCCACAAGGATGTCGATGTCAAGGGTCAAAATTTTGAGCTCATCCCCTTCGGCAGCGGTAGAAGAGCGTGCCCGGGGATATCGTTTGGCCTTCAAATGCTGCAATTGACATTAGCCAGTCTGATACATGCATTTGATATTTCAACTCCATCAAACGCTCCGGTTGACATGACTGCAACCTTTGGACTAACAAACATCAAATCCACGCCACTTGAGGTTGTCCTCAAACCTCGCTTGCCACCAAATCTTTATGAATAAATATTGGACTACTGCAGTTTTTTATCATCAATATAATGGTTGTCTCAGCATCGTTTAGTTTCCTTAATTTCTCTAACATTTGCTGGTTGGAGAAAGTTTATCACTACCTTCTATTTCTTGTTAGATTATATTATGAGTACATATGTACTTTGTCCCACATGAGTTATTTGTATGTATAACTATGTTACTAGCCTATATATGTAGGCCCCTCATGTACACTATTATATGTGATACAATATACTACCTTATTTTTAGCATGGTATGAGAGCATAGGTTCTGAATCACTTTATTTATTTTTTTATTTTTTTTTCGACATCTTCCCCAAACTCTTCTAGTGCTGCCTTTTGCTTCCGCCAAATTTCCTCGCTCTGTCCTCCTCGGTTCTTCCTCTTCCAATTCTCGTCTCGAGCTGGTGATTATACCACTCGAAACCTAGCTTGGGAGACGACCGTGCCAGAGCCTTCGAGCCCAGCCTCATTGGAGTCATCACGCTTCGCCACGAGCCGCCCTAAGATTCTACCGTCTCGTGCGCGTCGCTACCTTTAACCTATCACTTCGATTGCCGCTCAGATCAATAGATCCATTGCCGAGCTATCAAGAACAACCCGGAACGTCTTCAGAGCTTTGATGCGCTGTTATGGGCTGATAGAAGATTTTGCTGCCTAAGGAAACTGTCATCTTGCCTCGCGCCGCTCCCATCAACCGATCAACCCGATTGCAGCTCCACTCCATAGATCTGCCCCCAAGCTATCCAGCAACATCCGGAACGTCACCATCAGACGTCTGACGCGCCATTGTACGCATCCGAAAATTTGCTTCACGCACCCATGCATTGCCACCTATAGCGCGTCTACCCCACGTGCCTACAATGTTCCTTAGTTGCGCCACGTCAGCCTTAGTGCCACATCAACAGACTTGCCATGTCAGCCCTAGTGCCATGTCAGCAGAGCTTGTTACATTAGCCCTAGTTTCACTTCAGCATTTTGTCAGAGCTGACCGTTGACTTTGACCACTACAGCAATTGACCAGGTGTCCCCTATTTATTTTTTCGTTCTGATTTCATGTTTCTAATCTATTTCTGTATTTGACATCTCTAGATGACACAAAACGAGATTCTTACTCATATTCATGCTATGTTGGATGGCAGCAACTACACTGTTTGGTTTAAATCTATGCGTAGTTTTCTCAAAGGCTGCAAGCTCTGGCTTTATTTGACTGGGGATGTGACGTCCCACGTCGCTTGGGAACGAGGCTATAAAGTTAAAGCCGTGATGGCTATGAACTTATTAAAACTTTGTAGTTAAGCATGTTTTTGCGAGAGTAGTACCAGGATGGGTGAACTCCGGAAAAGTCTGATCTGGGGGAGCAAAAAACGGACAATATTGTGTCATTAGAGGTGGTTCATTACAAATGGTATTAGAACCATTGCCCAACCTGAGATTGGGGGAGCGTGCACTAACTCATGAGGGTCGTTAGCAGGCACTCTATGTGATGCCAAGAATGAATTGATCCTATGAGGGTCATCAATGGGGGCGCTGGGTTCAAGTAATTGACTAGACCAGCGGGTAAACCGAAGTTTAGGTACCAATGCATCAATTCACTGATAAGACCGACGGATAAACCAAAGGTTGAAGGATTAATAACAAAGTGGGTGAGCATAGGCCACCAGTAGGAGCATAGGCCCCTGAGAGATTTAATGAAGCATAGGCTTCCATTAATAAGCATTGAGCATAGGCTCGTAATGAAAGAAGCATAGGATTCAATCTAACGGAGCATAGGCTCATAATAAATAAAGCATAGGCTTCAAATGGATGGAACATAGGTTATTAGTAAGGTTAATGCAAGAAGTATGAAAGGTTGTGCATGTATTTATATAACTGTCATCATTTGATTGCCTAGTATACTTTTAAATAATGTTGTATTTCACTATGGTCAAGGACTGTTGACTCACTTGACCACAGCATGAGATTGTGGTGATAACTGCAATCTCATGTGAGTTTTTGCAGGGTGGATTGAAGGTCAAGGCTACTAGAATAATTATTTTAATATGTAATATTTGTTATGTTGGAGAAGACAGTAACTGTGTATTTATTAAGTGCCGCTTGTGGCACATATGTTATTATTTTGGATGTAATTATTATATCAGAACAAAATGTTATTATTTTTATATATTGAGGTTATTTAGTCAGCTCTGATGTGTCATTGTTAAAGAAAAATTATATTCCGCTGCTAATTTATAACTCTGATGAGTTAGTAATGTCACGTGAAAATCGAAAAAAAATCACTTACGCTTTTTGTAAAAGCGGGGCGTTACAGTTATTGTTTCCTACTTAGCACCTCTCTTACTTCTTTGCGAAGTAAGAAAAGTCTGTTGTTGCTCGATCTAGCATTGAGGCAGAATATCATGCTTTAACTGACACCACTTCGAAACTCCTTTGATTGCGATGGCTTCTACAGAATATGAGTGTCTCTTCCCCCTAAGTTACTCATGTCTACTGTGACAGCAGAAGTGATATTCAGATTGTCCATAATGACGTTTTTCATGAACGGACCAAACATATTAAGATTGATTGTCACTTTGTCTGTCATCATCTTCTTCAGGGCTCTCTACAACTTCATTTTGTTACGTCTCGAGGTCAACTCGTGAATCTATTCACTAAGTCTCATCCTCTAGGGTGATTTTGCGATCTTGTGTCCAACCTTAAGATGATCTCTCGCACTCCACCTTGAATTTGAGGGGGGTTGTTAGGTTAATTATATGTTAGATTATATTATGTGTACGTATGTATCTTGTTCCACATGAGTTATTTGTATGTATATATGTGTTACTAGCCTAAATCTATAGGCTCCTCATTTACTGTGTCAATATTACATGTGATTCAATACATAAACTTATTCTCAACATTTCTCAACTGTAATTGTAAAATAGTCGTCTTTTATCCCCTTGTTTTTGCGTTTAATGGATTATTACTGATTAAAAAAATCCCATACCGCTGAAAGCAAGTTGGCAGAAAAAAAAAAAGAAAAAAGGCGCGTGACTTTAAAATAGAAATCGCTGTGCAGGACGTGACATTGAAGAGAAATGTCAGCAACTAGCTTAGAAATAAAATAGTGCCTCGCATTTTTTTTTAAAAAAAAATGGCAAAAATGAAAACAAAAAGAAATGGTCTCTCTTGTATCCACCGACAAACTCAATTTTAATTATCTGGTGCGGCTTAGTAAGACCATCTTAATTGTCTCACCACATTTTTTATTTTTTTTTAGGAAGGTTAGAGTTCATTTTAGTATTTTTTTTAGTGTCTATCTGAAATGATATAAATATAATAAAAATATTATATTTATGTCCTTCTAGATGACATGGATGCAATTTTTTTTAATTATATTTATATCCTTCTAGATGGAGGAACTCTAGCATTCCTAAATTTTTTTAGTCAAAATAGTTAAAAATTACTTTCCTTTTAGTAATTAAATTTTTTAAAGCATCTCAGTAACCTCATCATTTTAGCTATCCACTATCACTATTTTATTTAAATAATAATAATTATTATTATTATTATTATTTTCAGATTTCTTTATTTTTTTTCTATAATCTTTTTTGTATGTTAATCTTTTCCTAATAGTCATATTTTTTTTTATTTTTTGTTTTTTTTTTCTAATGGTCATATTTATGAATATGAAAATGTACTCTAGCTCATATCATAATTTCAGAATATTTATGTTTGGATGCTAAGAAAACATAGGAAAAAGCCATTTAACTAACTAATGCGACCAAAGACCTCAAAAACTGTAAGATTAAAAAATATATTCAAGTTTTTCATCAATTTTCTCATCAAGCCATTACTCAACAATCTGCATTATAAGGGAGAGGATTGAAGAGAATGGGCAGTGTGCATGGGAGAGAAACAAAAAAAAAAAATTAAGGAGAAAAACAACGAATTTAATGATATTTTAATCATTTGGTGACTAAAGTATACTCACAATTTTGGTGAGTACTGTTCACTCAATAAATTTTTTTAATTATAATAACAAAGCTGTTAACGTGTATTTTTATGTATTTTCGCTAAATTATCTCACCAATTTCTCACTAGATTGAGAAATCGTAGTCACCGCATCATATATTTGGCTACTGTTTCAAAAGAATCAAGTATAGTATATTTTCATTGATCAATAATGTTGATAGTACTGTTATCAGTCACGTTGAATACATGGTGAGGTAGATTTGCAAAAAGGACTAAGGTTAGAGTGGTGTGTGGTCTGACTTTCAATGGTTAGGTTAGAAAAAGTGAAATCGAAAAAATATTATACCACAAAATATATGGCAAGTCAACATTTCAGGTCCCACATAAAAATAATACCACAAAATATCTTGTAATTAGTTAAATATATATATATATATATATATATATATATATATATATATATGCATCTAGAAAAGCTAATTCCTAGTTCCCATAGCTAAATTAAAAGTATCCTATAAGGCTCCAATGATCTTTAGCTAAAATGAGTTTTCTTTCACCTTACCCAAACTCTGTCATAGCTGGACTCGTTGCCGTTATTCTTCTTTTCTACTACCGTAGTGTAAGGAGGTCCAGAGTTGGCTGGGCCAAAATAGCACCTGTCGCTGCGGGTGCATGGCCTATAATTGGTCACCTCCCTCTTTTGGGAGGAACAAAGTCTCCCCAAATAATGTTGGGAGCCATGGCTGAAAAGTACGGACCAGTTTTCACTATCCAGCTTGGTTTGCAACGTGCTTTGGTAATAAGCAGTTGGGAGATGGCCAAGGAGTGCTTCACCAGTAACGACCTGGCTGTTTCCTCGCGGCCCAAGCTTGTAGCTGCTAAACACTTTGGCTATAACTTCACCCTGTTGGGCTTCGCGCCCTATGGTTTCTATTGGCGTGAATTGCGTAATATAGCCGCCTTGGAGTTATTATCTAACCGTGTAATAAATACGTTTGGCTAAAATATTTATATTTTTTTTATAATTTTTTATATTTATATTTGTAATTGGCTACGTATATTAATTACACGTGGCCAATTAGCCACGTGTAATAAATACCCGTGGCTAAAAAATTTATATTTTTTTATAATTTTTTATATTTATATTTGCAATTGGCCACGTATATTAATTACACGTGGCCAATTAGCCACGTGTAATAAATACCCGTGGCTAAAATATTTATATTTTTTTATAATTTTTTATATTTATATTTGCAATTGGCCACGTGTATTAAATACACGTGGCCAACTGTTTTTGAAAATATATTTAAAATATAAATATAATATATATATATATATATATATATAATATAAATCAAGAATTTGGCCACGTGGCCAAAATTGGTGCAGGTAGGCGCGCGGGACATTTCTGGCGCACCCACCTGCCATTACTTTGAAATATATAATATATATATGTATATAAATTATGTTCTCTCGCTCTCAATTCTCTCTCTCAGTGTTCTCTCTCTCTTTCCGTCACTATTCTCTCTGTTCTCTCTCTCTCTCTCAGTGTTCTCTCTCTCTCCCTTTCGCTCGCTCTCTCTCTCAGTATTCTCTCTCTCTCCCTCTCGCTCGCTCTCTCTCTCTCTCTCTCTCTCTCTCTCTCTCTCTCTCTCTCTCTCTCTCTCTCTCTCTCTCTCTCTCCCCGTCAGACGCACACCATCGGCCAGCTCTCCGTCAGGCGCGCACCACCAGCCAGCTCCCCGACCACCGCGTGGCTGGCCTTCCCGACGTCGACGTCTCTCTCTCTCTCTCTCTCCGTCAGTACCCTCTCACTCTCTTTCTCTAATACCTCTCTCTCTCTCTGTCTCTCTCACTCTCTGTCTCTCTCACTCTCTGTATCTCTCTCGGTATGGCCGGCTAGTGACGAGACGAGAGTTGGACGTACACTCCAGAATATTAGGAAGGAAAAAAAAAAACAAAAAAAGAAAGAAGAAAAGATAATATAATTGTTGGCAACGTACATTAAGTATACGTGTCCAAAAAATATATAATTTTTTTTTTTTAAAAAAAAAAAACATTTAGCCACGTGTATTTTAATACACGTGGCCAAGTAAAAAAAATATAATTTTTTTTAAAAAAAAAAAAAAAATACACGCCAATTGTTAGCCACGTGTATTAAAATACACGCGGCCAACTGTGCAGTTAGTGTCACCCAGATCCACCACGTGTATTTACGTAGCCACTTGCACGTGGCCAACAGTTCGCCACGTGTATAGTGACCGTACACGTGGTGAACTGCAAGTGGCAAAAAACAATTTTTTTTTGTAGTAAGATCTAGAACATGTTAAGTATTTTAAAAGATAAAAAAAGAATTCTTTCACTACAAAAAAAGAAGACATTAGCCACGTGGCCAATTAGCCACGTGTTATAATGAACACGTGGCGAGATGTAGTAGAAAATATGAAAAAGCCAGTTGGCCACGTGTAATTAATACACGTCTCAATTAGCCACGTGTATAATAGACACGTCTCCAATTAGCCACGTGTATAATAGACACGTCTCCAATTAGCCACGTGTATAATATACACGTTTCCAATTAGCCACGTGTATAATAGACACGTGGCTAAAATATTCAAAAAAAATTAATTTATTAAAAAATTAAAAATTTTAGTCATGTAGTTTATTGGCCACGTGGCACATAAACACATGGCTAAAATATTCTCTATTTTTTAAAAAAAAATTTCAACAAAAAATTTTTAAAAAAATAAAATTTAAATTTAACATTTTAGCAACGTGCTTTGTGAACACGTTGCCATTTACTTGTTTTGGGGGGAGACTCACGCGCCTGTTTGTTTCAAATTTTTAATTTTTTTTGTCATTTCTTTTTAAAACTAGATCTGTCGCCTATCTTCCTAATTTTTTTTTCTTTTTTTTTTTTAGAAATCTCTCCATCTCTCGTCGATCTGTTCTCCTCATTTTCTTCTTTTTTTTTTTTTTTTTTTTTTCAACTCTAGCTAGCAGACGACGTCTCCCCATTTTTCATCAAAAAAATTTCTCACTTTCTTTGTGTTTTTTCTCAGCAGACGACGATTCAACCCCACCCGGACGCACGACTCACACCCGGAGAAGATTGTTTTCGTCGTCGGTGATGGAGAAGAGGCCGGTGGTGTATGGGTCCTTTTGATGGTGATTTTTGGTCTTTTTGTTAAATTTTTTTGGTCCTTTTTGTTAGTCGCCGGAGTAGTTGGTTTCTTTTTTGTTAGTCGCCGGAGTAGTTGATTTTTGGAACTGGACGACGTCGTCGAAGAAGACGATTTGGACGAAGATCCAGCGCGGATCTCGCCGGATCAATGCATGGCCCTTTCTCCCGATCTCGCTGGATTGCTGGATCTCGTCGGCCCTTTCTCCAGATCTCGCCGGATCTCCGGATCTGGCCGGCCCTTTCTCCAGATGACGCTGGAAAGAAAAAAAAATCTGAAGAAGAAAAGAGCAAATATCGATCTGTTCTTTTCTTGTAATTTTTTTTTAAAAAAAATTACAAACGTTGGCGACATGTGTAAGGAATAAGTGGCTAAAAATATATCATTTTTAAAAATATATATATATATATATATATATTTAGCCACTTGAAAATAACACGTGGCTAAATGTCAAGTGGCTAAATAGTCACATATATAAAATTACACGTTGCTAAATGTACATTTAGCTACAATCTGATTCACCACGCGTAACCCATGTGGCCAACTGCACGTGGCTAACAGTTAGCCACGTGTATAACCCAATACACGTGGCTAACTGTATGTGGCTAAACACAAAGTTTTTTGTAGTGAATTTTCCTAATATAATTGATATAACTTGAATTATTATAATTATGAGTCTTAATATAGACATGTATATTTGTGTGTATATGAGTGAGTTTATGTGTATGTATATTATATATAGAGTAATGATTGAATACCACCCAAAGATACAATTTTTCACCACCTTGCCTATGTGGCAAGGTGGTCCCCCACTACTTTTTGAGTTTTTTTATTTTTTTAAAAATAAATTAAGGTAGGGTTCGGTGGAGGCTGCAAATTATTCTGAATAACTGGCTCCATTCGGACTATGGGCTCTCGGTTGGTCTGGCTTCCGGAACGTGTGTTCATCACCTTGCTAGATCTTTTTTTTTTCTTTTATGAGGAACGAATAATCGTTCCCACAGACGGCGCCAAACTGTTGGTACAATTTCCGGTATGGTGTGAATCTGCACGTTCTTCTGATATTCTTCACGCTTCTTAATAATTCTACAAAACAACAAAAACTAAGGGACCCTTCCGGGGGTCCTCTTCGATGCCTAAATTAGCTTCTGTAAGAAAATAATACTCTGTGCATAAAAACTGAGTCTTAGTTTGTACCTGGGGTATGGGCCTATTTATAGACAAAGAGGTGGAGTTAAAGCTGGATTAGAATTCCTGCTCCTTGTCGATCTAGAACTGCTGTCAGAGTTCTAATCGAGATCTAGAATTGATGTCAGAGTTCTAATTGGACTCTGATCTTTTATTAGACTTCTAATCTGATATCTTCTTAGACTTCTGATCTGATCATTCTTCTTATCTGATTGGACCATAAGTCTTATCCCAATTCTAACAGAGATAGGACTACTGATCAAACTATACTTGGGCTAATTAGAGTCCTATCCCAATTTACTGAGATAATTGATACCTGATTTTCCTGAAGTAGTTACTAAATGTCTATCTCCTTCTTGGATCGGGTTGAGTGAAATTTATCCCCAACAGAAGAAAAACAAAAACAAAAGATAAAGATAAAACAAAAAGAAAGGGGTGTACGTGTGTAGTTGGTAGGAAAGTAGAAGAAAAGAAAGAAAAGAACAAAAGAAAAAGAAAAGAAAAGAAAAGAAGAGAAGGTAATCACTGCAACTCTCATGTGGACCCATCTCTTCCTCTCTCGTCTCTCTTTCTTCTTTTCTCTTATAAGGAAAATAATTATATATATATCACTACCTTCTGGTCTTGGTCTCAAAGAAGAAAATAAATCTCTCATTCTCTCTCCTCACGGGTCAGCAACCAGAAGTACAAAATATATAACCTTGTGATATATTTTAAGTAAGTTTTGATTATTTATTTAATGATTTTAAAGTTAATGGTATTTTTAAAAAGATTATGGTTTCATAAGTTTTATTATTAAAGTATCTTAATGTTTATAAATTGTGTTTTGAAATAGGTTTTTCAAGTGGCGCAAAAGATTTATGAAACACGATGTTATAATGCCCGAGTAAAAAGTTACTATTTTACAAAAGTGCCGTTATGCCTCCCAGATATTTAAAGTATTTTAGGCATTCTTAATACTAATGCAGTTATTCTGCCCGGATTTTATAAGAATAAAATAAGGTTATTATTCTATTCACTTGTTTTGAAATATAAAGCTCATTATTTATATTTGGTAAGTTATTATGTTTATTTGATATAATTAAAATAAATATTATGCTTAAGGATCTTAATAAATACCTTGATAAATTCCGTATAAAAGATTAGTAATGAAATGTAATTTGACCAATTTTATATGTCGTGGTAATGTTCAAGCGAAAATAGGAGATAATATTTAAATAGGTCAAAAATTATAATAGGATTAAAATGCATTTTTAGTGAATTATACTAATTCACTATTTGCTTGTATTTTATATGTTTATATTGTAGTGATTATATCTGTGAACGTTTTCTTGAAGCCAGAAGAATTACTGTGAGTATTTCTTACTCACTGAGGATGATACGTGTGATTTAGTTTTTAATGATTAGCGATTGCTGTTTTATTTAATTGTATGCATATGGTTTGACATTTGATATGTTTAACATGGTTGGAATTATGTATGTGATGTTGTTTGCATGATTATACTGTGGTAAAGTTATGAGTTATGAATGGGTTAAGAAAAAGACCGGAGGTTTAGGTACCAAGGCGTCAGTGATTGAGGAGACCAACGGATGAACTGAGGTTTACGTACCAAGGCGTCAAGCAATTGACTAGACCAATGGGTAAACCGAAGTTTAGGTACTGAGGCATCAATACACTGATACAACCGACGAATAAATCAAAGGTTGAAGAAATAAAGATAATAAGCTGGTGGGCACAAGGCCCACAGAGGGAGCACAAGGCTCCATAAAGATGATAAGTTGGCGGGCACAAGGCTCACAGTCAGGGCACAGGCCTTAAGAACCAACAAACTTTACAGTTTAAGGGGCACAAGACTCATAGAAGCTAAGCACAAGGCTTTAGCAAGAATGAATGCAAGTATATGACTTAAGTAAATAAATAGTTAAAAGTAGATGAATGAATGTGATTAAATGTATGTAGATATAACTGCCATCATTTGATTGCATTGTATATGGTTAAATAAATCAGTGTATCACTGTGGTTGAGGGTCATTGACTCACTTGATTACATCATGAGATTGTGGTGATAACCACAATTACATGCGAGTTTTTGCAGGAATAAAGGAAGCAGCTTAAGGATGGGACTTTTTATTTGGAAAAAACAGTAGTTATGTATTTATTAAGTGCCGCATGTGACACATATTGTATTATTTTAAAATGTAATTATTATATCAGAACAAATGGTTATTATTTTTATATTAAGGTTATTCAATCAACTCTGATGTGTCATTGTTAAAGAAAAAAAAATATTTTACTGCCAATATTTAACTCTGATGATGTAGTAATGCCACGTGGAAATCGAAAAAAAATTCACTTACGCTTTTTATAAAAGTAGGGCGTTACAACGTGCATGCGATTATATGGTACTTACCGAATATTCCAAACGTATTGTACGTTTGAAGAATATATACTCATAACAATAAGATTTTCTTCTGGTGGAGGTGGAGGCCACTGATCTTGTCTGGAAGCCTCCACTCAACATCGAATATTGGTGGCCGGTTCAGTATGCCGCCCACTAGCTTATCTTCATGCACAAACAAGTCAAGTGCATTGCATTATATTGTTTCAATTTATCTTCTCACTTCAATTGTTACATCAAAATGATTTGAAAAAATGGCAGATAGGAAGAAAAATCTATCTGAAGACAAAACGGGAAAAAGATAAGGCATGCGCGGTTCAAGCTGATTGGGCAGTGTCCTTGACGTCTTATAGTGGCGCACAATTTTCTTGACTAAATCTCGCTATTCAACTTTGACAGCTGATAATGGAGATTGAGTCCTTGATGTCTACAGCTTCTGGGAAAATTGTCGCTAATCAATACGTAATGGCTGACTATAGAGTGAGGATAACAGATAACAATTGTCATTCGGCATCTCAATGCATTTCCCCGTAGCCAACAGCAATTCTTACTTTAATGGGTCCCCGATACGGCAATTAAATAAGGATTAAGGAATGAAAAATATCCTTACTGCAGTTTGTTTATTCCTTTGAGAAAAATCAGATTTCGGCGATGACATTATTAAATTTTAGTGCAGTTTCAAATAGCTATTAAACCATCTCCAGCAGCAAGAGATTATCTATTTCACACACCTTTTTTTAAATATTATTTCTTAATAAACTTTTATATTATTTTTTAACCCTACTGTTTTCGTTACCTCTCTCGTCTCTCTTTTGTTTCTCCTCATGATAATATGGATGAAGAAAATAAGAGCAAGTGGTTTAGGAATGATAAAGAGCTACTCAAAAACATAAGTTGCTCCGGCAGCAAGAGATTATCTATTTCACACACCCTTTTTTAAATATTATTTCTTAATAAACTTTTATATTATTTTTTAACCCTACTGTTTTCGTTACCTCTCTCGTCTCTCTTTTGTTTCTCCTCGTGATAATATGGATGAAGAAAATAAGAGAAAGTGGTTTAGGAATGACAAAATTAAGCTACTCAAAAACATAAGTTGCTTCGGCCGTGTATTTCTTCTATATATTGAATATAAGAATACGAAAGGAAAGCATGTCACTATATGGCATGCGGTGTTGTAGAAAGGAAAATCTGCAATAGTCTTTAACCTACTATTGAGACAAGAGTTACAAGCACTCAAGAGATAAGAGTTATAAGAACTCAAGAAACAAGAGTTACAAGTCTTTTTTACTTTTACACTAACAATAATATAAATAAATCTAATTTATCATCTTATAACTCTTGTCTCTTGAGTGCTTGTAACTCCTGTCTCAATATGCCCCCATGTAAGAACTTATATAATTTAAAGAGAGATAAAGGAAATAGAGGAAACACAGATTTTAGATGGTTCGGCCTATGGCCTACATCCACACATTAAAGCCTTTTATTGGCAATATCTTTTCTTGATTTATTTGATTGTATATAAGACTCTATTTATAGATAAATAGGTTGAACGTTACAAATCTCTTCTACTTCTACATTAACAATAAATCTAATTTATCATCTTGTAACTCTTGTCTCAATACATCTCTGCAAACTCAACGGTAGATCACAGACGTTAAAGTTTGATCTTGAACGTCAAAGGACTAGGGAAAAAAAAATGGCTACTATGGTCTAAATAGGAACATCGATTTCTATGACTGGAACTTGAACTTCGGCGACTCTGGCTAGGAATTTTGACATCGACAATTTTGCCCAGAAGCGGTTACTATGGTCGGAATTGAACCAATTATGGGCATGAAACATCTTTAGGCTTTTTTTTTTTTTTTTGTTAAACAAGAGAGAATTGGGTGGTGGTATTTGCTAGTAGAAGAAACAATGGCAGTGCGGCATGTCATCTTGACAAAGAGAGAGACTCGCATGGGTGTGTGAAGAGAAATAGCTCGGGCACAGGATGAAAAAACTAAAAGAAAAAAAAATGGCACACGTTGGATATTTGTAGGCCTTTTGATTTTGATTATGATTGAAGATGCAAAATGAAGAGTGAACCACAAAAAAAAAAAAAAGGATTGGCATATGATTAAATACTAGCGTTAGCCTCTAACTTTGATACCATGTAAGAACACAAAGCTATGATACATGTAAGAATGCATAATCTACCAAATATATGAGAATAAGAAAGAGGGACATAGAATTAAGGTGGTTCGGCCTCTGGTCTACATCCACATACCAAAGCCTTTTTTTTTTTACTACATCTTTCCTTAATATATTCGATTGTATACAAGATTCTATTTATAGAGAAATAGTCTGAACGTTAGAAATCTATTTTACTTATACATTAATAACAATAAATTTAATTTATTATTTTATAACTCTTATTTTTTTGAGTATTTGTAACTTTTGTGACAATACTTACTACGGATGACTTTTCACCCATATGGGAAAGCCCATAATAATACAAAGGTCCACCAAGATCCACAACGTATGGTAACTTCCTAAACCAAAGGACCACAACCACTACTAAAAATTTGGCAATTCTGGACGGTTTTAAACCGTCCAGAAATTACAAAAAACCATCTGGAAAAAGGTCCAGACGGTTTTTTCTGGACGGTTTCAAACCATCCATGAATTAGTGTCGCTAATTCGGATTATGGACAGTTTGGGTAAAACCGTCCGCAATTCTAGACGGTTTGGTCCAAACCGTCCATAACTGATTCTGGACGGTTTGAGAAAAACCGTCCAGAAAATTATGGACGGTTTTGCCCAAAACCGTCCAAAAAATTATGGACGGTTTTGTCCAAAACCCGTCCACAATTTGTTTTTTTTTTTTAAAATTATAATCAATATTATTTTCTAATATAATTATTTTTGTCAATATGGCTGAATATAATCATTATTTGTGCATCCGGCTGAATATAATTTCCACCATCTCGCTGGACTTAATTTCGCCGGCCTTAATTTCGTCACAGTCCATCAGCTTCTTCGATCTCCACCGCACCTCTCGCACTACCCATCAACATTAACTCCAAACCAAAAACAAATGCAAAATAAACAAACACAATCCAAACCAAAATAAACAAACACAATCTAAACACAATCCACAGATCCTTCGTGTATTCCGGAGGGGAGAGAATGAGAGAGGAAAGTAAAGCCGGATCTCTCTGTGTATTCCGGCCACAAATCCGGCTGAGCGTGGGTTTCGGCCGGATCTGTCAAACCCACGCATGTACACCGGCGTACGTTCAACAGATCCGGCCGGATTCGGCCGAAAACCATCGAGAGAACCCGCCGCGAGTCCCGTTCCAGCCGACTGTCCAGATCCCGTCGCGCGTCCCGTTCCTGCCGACCGTCCAGATGCCGTCGACGTCCGTCTTCAATCGAAGGCCGGATCCGGGAAGAAGAACGAAGAGGCTCAGAGAAAGATGGGTTTCAGACATGATCGAAGAGGAAGAAATAAACAAACAGGAATTACAAGTGGGTTTTAAAAATAAAAATAAAAAGACAGGAAAAGAAAAGACAAAAAGGAAAACAGAAAAAGAAAAAAGAAAAATGTTACAGACGGTTTCTTTTGAAACCGTCTGTAAACTGTTGACTTCCAGACATTTTTTATAAAATCGTCTCTAAATTAATTTGAATTTTTAGACGGTTTTAATAAAACCGTCTCTAAATTTGCAGACGGTTTTAAAAAAAAAGTCTGGAAATTAGTATGAATATTAATTTCTAGACAGTTTTATAAAACCGTCTGCAAATTTAGAGACGGTTTTATCAAAACCGTCTGTATATTTTAATTTTCAGACGGTTTTAATAAAACTGTCTGTAAATTTACAAACGGTTTTTTTAAAAACCGTCTGGAAATTAATTTTCAGACGGTTTTAATTAAACCGTTTGCAAATTTACAAACGGTTTTATAAAACCGTCTATAAAACTATAATTCTAGACGGTTTTGAAAACAGTCTAGAAAAAAACCGTCAAGAAAAGATGATTTTCTTGTAGTGAACGGTAATTTCCTAAATCTAAGATGTACAACAGTAACGTGAAATACAATCCTTAAGAATCCTCCACAACAGTAATAACATTCTAGAGATAATATCTTCCTAAACCAAAGGCATATCTTCTCCCATGATTTACGATGAAGCTCGATCTGTATGAGATTCATTGGTTTTATCAACGGACTCATACATACAAGTCAACATGGAAACAAGGACATAGAATAATACCCCAAAATTTATCGTAAATAGCTAAATAGGCGTCTATGAAAGCTAATTCCCAGTTCCCATAGTTAATAAGATATCCCCAGGCTCCAATAATTTGAACTACAATGGATTTTCTTTCACCTTACCCAAACTCTGCCATAGCTGGACTCCTTGGCGTTATTCTTCTATCCTACTACCTTGTAAGGAGGTCCAGAGTTGGCTCAGCCAAAATAGCACCTGTCGCTGCGGGTGCATGGCCTATAATTGGTCACCTCCCTCTGTTGGGAGGAACGGAGCCTCCCCACATAACGTTGGGAGCCATGGCTGAAAAGTACGGACCCGTTTTTACTATCCAACTGGGTTTGCAACCTGCTTTGGTAATAAGCAGTTGGGAGATGGCCAAGGAGTGCTTCACCACCAACGACCTGGCTGTTTCCTCGCGGCCCAAACTTGTAGCCGCTAAACACTTTGGCTATAACTTCGTCATGTTCGGCTTCGCACCCTATGGTCCCTATTGGCGTGAATTGCGTAAAATAGCCGCCTTGGAGCTACTATCTAACCATCGGCTTGAGTTGCTTTCTTACGTTCGAGTCTCCGAAGTCGAGACCACCTTACAAGAGTTATACATACTCTGGACAAAGAAAAAGAACGAGTCAGGCCAGATTTTGGTGGAGTTGAAGGAGTGGTTCGGGGACATGAGTCTCAATGTGATTCTTAGGATGGTTGCTGGAAAGCGGTACTTTTCTTCTAGTGCAGTGGCTGATGAGGAGGAGTCGCGACGTTGCCAAAAGTCAGTGAGGGCATTCTTTCATTATCTTGGGATGTTTGTAGTGTCAGATGCCATTCCTTACCTTGGGTGGTTGGATTTGGGTGGACATGAGAAGGCCATGAAGAAAACTGCAAAAGAATTCGATGGTTTTCTTGCAGGATGGTTGGAAGAGCATAAGCGTAAGAGAGCATTAGGTGAGGCTAAAGAGGAAAGAGATTTCATGGACGTAATGCTTTCTGTCCTTGATGACAAAGACGTTGCAGGTTATGACGCTGATACGATCAACAAAGCTACATGTATGGTAAGCATTCATTTTTCACCTCTATGGTGAAGTGTGCCAATAGAGCGTTTGCTTTAGGGTCGTACTCTGACTATAATTATTTCTCTGAATTTGAAAAAATTTAGATAGGTGTCAAAGTTTATTTATGAGACTCACTTAATCAAATAAGTAATTGAATGTCTTTAAACGATTTAACATTAGTTCAAGGCAAGGCGGTCCAAAAAGCGATGCAAGCTTAAGGTAATCCTGTTTTCACCCTTTATTTTATTTATTTATTTTTTTTTTTAATTTTTTTTTTATTTAAGAACTTGTTTGGGCTCGTTAATAATTAAGCTGAAACCAATTTTGATAGTAAAACGGATCTCTCTATTTTTTAATCCATTCAAATAAATATTTTTTACATTTAATTTTAGAGCACAAGCTTTTTCTTTTTAATTTTAAATCATTATTTTCAAATTAATGATAAAGATCAATATTTTTCACTTTACTATTTACCATTTTTATCAATATTTATTATCTAATTCTTTACCATAATAAAGTGATAAATGTTGATATATTAAATCTTCACAATTGAATTTAAAAATAATAGTAAAAATTTGAAATTTTTTATTAAAAAGAGTAATATTACAAACTACATTTTTATCTAACAATTATCTCACAATCTTAAAGTGACAACTTCAACTAATCCTTGATTTTTATTTTTATTTTTATTTTTTTATTTTTTCAAATTTTTAATTTTTATTTTAATAACAACTCATTCAAAATTATTACATCGATCAATATTGTGATATAAAGATATAGTTTCTAATGTGTAATGAATAGTATCTTGATTGGCGGTCTGCTTTTAGTTGGCAAGGGGGCTCGTCAATTGGAAGTGGCCGGTACTGCTTTTATTTCTTTTCTTTTTTTAAATGAATTAAAACATTTTATAGATCAAAACACAATCCGGTTACAAACTCTCCAGCAATGGCCGGTAATGCTTTCTATATTGTTGGCCGACATTGTTAAAACGATAATATAGTTAGAATTGGGAATAAATCTATATAGGTTCCCCTCAATGGATACCCTGATTTGCCTTATTGTTATATATTTGCATGCTGTCTTTCCTTTATCATTATTTTTGTCAAATTAACCAGATTCAAACTTAAGCTCCTGCGTGGGTACCTGATTTGCCTTACAAATATCTCATGATCAGTTATATATATATGCTAAAAAACAGTAAGGAATTAATTAATGTCTGTTTCAACGTCTCAATATTCTAACAAAAGTTGCACTTTGTAGAACATAATTGCAGGAGGCACTGATACCAGCACAGTTACCTTAACTTGGGCAATATCGATGTTGTTGAACAATCGCCGAGTGTTGAAAAAGGCTCAAGATGAGCTTGATGTCCAAGTTGGTAAGGAAAGAGCCGTAAAGGAGTCAGATATCAGTCAGCTGGTCTACCTCCAGGCCATAGTGAAAGAGATATTACGTTTATATCCACCAGCACCTCTATCAGCACCGCGTGAATTCTGTGAGGACTGCATCATAGGTGGTTACCATGTCCCAAAAGGCACCCGGCTAATCACAAACCTTTGGAAAATTCATATAGATCCACGCATATGGTCAGATCCATTGACATTCCAGCCAGAAAGATTTCTCACCACCCAAAAAGATATTGATATTAGGGGTAAAAATTTTGAGTTAATCCCGTTTGGAAGTGGTAGAAGAGTTTGCCCTGGAATATCTTTTGGCCTTCAAATGATACACTTAGCTCTGGCTAGTTTCTTACAAATGTATGAGATTTCAACTCCTTCGAATGCGTTGGTTGATATGACTGAAAGCAGCCACTCCACTCGAAGTTCTCATCACACCACGCCTACCATCCAAGCTTTATGGATTAACCACCGTCTAATACAATTCATGGCCATGGATAGGCCTAAGTACTGTGATGATATTATGAATATGCATATATTATTGCAGTCCCTTTATTATGAAGAAATATTTTATGATAATTATATGATTACAATCTTTTCATTACTCGGTGCATGATTTTCTTATAATTATTTAATAATAAATTTGCAACCTAACTAGCTGACCCTCTCAAAGAAAATTTTTATCGCAGAATTAGGGCTTCACATCGTGCCCGAAGCCCGTGTCACTATTATGTGTGTGTGATTGTTTGGTACTTACAGATTCCAAAGCATGACGTGCTTGTACGTAATGTACATTTGACAAAAATATACTAATAACATTAAGATAAAATAAAACCTTCTGGTGAGGGCCCCTAATCTCTGTATGGTCGAAAGCCTCCGGACTCCAATCAAGCTCGGATGCTGGTTCAGTATGCCGCCCATTTATCTTATCATGCACAAACAAGTCAAGTGCATTGCATTGTTTTTCAATTTCTTTTCTCGATCGGATCAACCGTTACATCAAAATGATGGAAGAAAATTGCAAATAGGAAGACAGCTCAGTGATTGGCCCCTTCCATTTCTAGGATCTAAGAAAATCTATATGAAGACAAAACACGAAAAAGTTAATTAAGAGTAGGAATTTTGTATCTTTGCCGAAATTAAAAGATAATTGAGTGTCCATGGCGTCTTATAGTGGCGCACAATTTTCTTGAAAAAATCTCGCTAACCAACTAATCAAGGGCCTAAAAGCTGATTGAGAACAATTGTCGTTACTGTACTTTGCTAGCGCTGCATGTTGAATGCATTTCCCGTGCGTTGCCAATAGCAATTCTTAATCGAGAAAATTATACCGTTGGTTCCTGTAAAAAATAATTATGACATACCACAGAGACCAACAGTGCAATTTTTCCTTCTTAATTACTAGCTTTAATGATAGGGCAATTAAATAAGATTGAGGAATGAAAAATATCCTTTCTGAATGCAGTTTGTTTTTTTTGTTTGAACCCCGAGAGGGTGGCTTAGTGTTAAGCCTTGCGGCTTATTGGGACATCATCCCTTAATGTCTTGAATTCGAGATTCAGTTAGGTGCTACCTCTTTTTTAGGGTCAACCATCCGGGTATAGCTTGCGATTTAAGGCTCTATCCCAAAAGTGGCGTTAGATACGGGGTCAGAGATTAGTTTGGAGATCCCGACTGGGCCTCTACTATCACGCCCCCGTTTTGGGATATAAGGAGAAACGCGAACTTAAGCCTAAAAAAAATACATTTACGTAAAGCACGCCTCTAATAGATATAGATCTTAACCATCTATTTTATTTATATGTACATAAGAGTTGCTCTTTACAAAGATATAAATTCCAAAAGGAAAACATACTATACAATATAAATATTACATCAGTCCCCCAACGTTCTATTACCCTTAGCGAGGTCTATGTCATTACCAAAAAGTCACTCCGGCTTATTGTATCCTGAAAAGGTTGTAGGGGTAAGGGGTGAGTTTAAAAACTCAGTAAGTAACACAACATAACATATGGGTGTATAAAAATCACAGTTTGGTATTTTAGAATTTTCAAGAGTCCACATATAGAAATATCAGCATCAATAAGAAATGTGCATATGTAATCATCATTCATAATGTGTAAGTTTTGTCTACCACTGGTCCACTTCCGCATTTTAACCATGAGCGGTGCACGTTGGGCTCGTCCAAAGGACCGATCCCGAAGGACCCATAGGCTCATCCTGTCGTCACAGGGGAGAGCTACCGGGTTAGGAAGCTCCCTAGGTGAGAACCCCCCGGCCGATAGCCCCACACTTTTGGTGTGGTTGCCCCGCTACCCATCATCATCATCATCATAAGATCCGGATCACAGCATTATGGTACCGTGGGACAAAACTTTGTGTGATGCACATAAAACAAATATTCAACATAATTTCATCATCTTGTTCATATAGTGCAGATGTAACACATATATATTTTGAGAGCCATCATCATCCTCATTCTCATGGTGCACATGTATCATATACATATTTGAAAATCATAATTACATCATCCTCTTCATTAATATGGTGCACATGTAACATATAATCATCAACTTCATTCATCCATGTGATTCACAGGTAGCATATTCATTATTTCATACTTGGGATAATAGAACAAATAATATTTAAGTAAAAGAATCTTTTGAAAATTCCCGACGTTTTTCTTTTGAAAAGGTTTTATTTAAAATTTCGCCGAGATTTAAAGTTGTGTTCCCTTTACCTGGCGATCTTGAGTGGATTCTTTGTTACATCTACCTAGAGTAGATCATAAAATATTTAGAGGATACTCAATAGGATAATCCAACTTGGCACACATAAAACTTGTAAGAAAAACATAATGGAAACTTAGGCATATGAAACCTAAAAAAAATGTCATTCATTGCTCCTAGTTTATCAGTTCTTGCTTCCACATTAGGAGCATACTCGTAATGTAGTAGTCATCCGGGCATGTAACCATTTTTGGCACAAAGAAGCAAGCTAATGATATTAAAAATGGGTTCAGCCCAATGATGTTCATTTAATAGCATAAGGAGATAAATTCTACATCTAAGTCTAATAACCCTCAAATTTTCTATTTGTATTTGAGATTCCTCCTCAATGATCTTTAGTTTATTAGACTAGAATAACTACACGGCTTTAGTGACAAATTTCCAATGGGGCTTAAAATCTGTACATCTTTTTGTCATCATTAAGAGGCTCAATTAACATACTCTGTAGAAGATTAAATTAACACCTCAAGGTACAAATTTTGAAGTAGGCAAAGAAATTAGTAGGGACCAAGAAATGCAGCATATATTGGCTAATTTAAAAGCAAATCAGTTGCTATACATATCAACCTTGACATGGCCCATAATCTCTTTTTTTTTAATAAGGTCAGGAACTTATTGACAACCAGAATAAAATACCCTCTCATACTAAGTCATGTTTTAGTTTTGCTTTTTCTTAAATTTATCTATACATTCAGTTATTACAAAAAAAAATATAAAACACCATTCATTTTGTCATCAAAACAACCCATAAATTTCCTCGTGAGATCAACCAACATAGAATCCACAGAAATCAATACCCACACAGTGTCAATTTAGAAAAACCAAAGAAATTAAATCAACCCAAAAGAGATTCTACCAATCTTAGATACCTATGACAGATTTAAAATGGAGCTTTAATATTTCAACAAAATCCAGGATAAACCATATATCAATTTTCATCACTAAAACATAGAATAGTTGATATAATTCTCCCACACATCATCCAAAAGTATCCAATCGGTTTACCTATAGAAACACTCCAGAATAATTTTCACAACCTAGATTCAAGACCAAAAACCCACTTTTCTCACCATTAGTACATTTCTATTTCTCCAAAACCATTAAACTATCAAAGATAAACAAACCCAGAAATTAAATTCTCAAGAAGGTTCATACCCGGAAGCCTACCCATAGATTTTCTTCAAAACAATTCCAAAAATTATAAACCCCTGATTGTCTTCCTTTTTTTTCTACCAAAAATTCTTCATAAAGCAAAAAGTTTTCTCAATTAATCAACAACACCCAACCGATTTCATCTCCAAACCAACCCAGATTTTTGTTTCCCATTTCCCGAAACCCATTCTGCCTCTTAAGAAAAAAAAAATTCTCCATAAACAATACCCAAAGGCCAAATCTAAACATTTACAAAAAAAAAAAAAAAAAATCCAACAAAACCCATCTGAAAACCTGCAGAAAAATCAAACCCAATCAATTTAAAATCAATGTTTGACAATTCTACTAACCTAAAACGGTTTCCTCTTGGTTTGGGTACTGAGAAAGTACCGAAAATCAGACTCCCCGCGGCCTTGCCGACGCCAAGCCGTGGCCTACCGGCCCAACGTTCCCGTCCACCCCAACCAGTGGCTCACCCACCGGCTCTCTCTTTCTTCTCCCTCTTTCGGTCTCTCCCACATCTCTTCCTCTCGGTTGTGTTCTAAAAGAAAGGAAAAGAAGGAACTAGAAAGGAGAAGCCGAGGCAGGGGAAGAAAAAGAAAATAAGAAATAGAAGTGGTCGTGCGTTGGCAAATTTCTGCAAAAACTTGTGCATGTCCGCAACGTGTGGGAAGGAGACTGAAAAATGGCAGATAGAAGATGAGCTGCTGCTACGTGTATAATGAGGTCTTAAAATGTGGCTTATGTTTGAAGGCTAGATCGGGAAAAAAAAATATAATTGTTTTCTAGAGTTTTCTTTTATTTTCCTTGTGGATGGAAATAAAATGATTAAATCATGGGCTTTATATGTAGTTTTCCATGGCCTTAACATAAATGAAAGGGCCTTTACAACCCATGGGCTACACTATATCTTACAAAATAATTTTAATCTCATTTATTTATTTATTTTGAGTTCTATTTAAAAAGCTAAATTTTTCTGGGGTGTTATATCTACTCTCGGTAATGTTACTATTGTGTGTGAGCTAACCCGAGATACTGTTTGACTATAAGTAAACTGGGATACTCTGATTAAAAAAAAAAAATCAAATTTAGCCGATTAAAGTATAGTTCAATTTCAAATAGGTTTTTACATCTGCTTACCGTTTAATTAATAAACATGCAGCGTGCTCGATCGGAGTACCAAAATTCATCCGAGTATCCCTAGCTTGAAGCTGCCGTTATCAATCTACTCAATGCTCGCTTCATGGTGGGAGAATACGGATTGAAGCTTCGAGTCAATAATGTAGCGGGGGAGTTTAGGCTTCTTAGTGGCAATGACGTGGTCACGCCATTCCTAGGGTCTTCTTCTTTCTCATTGCTGGCTAGGACTTTGGCTGATCATGAGGAGTGACCGGCCACTCCTCCCAAGCTTGACCTTCTTTTTTTTCTTTTCTTTCCTTTTCCTTTTCCTCCTCCTCCTCCTCTTCTTATTTTATTTTATTTTTCTATTTTTTATCGGCGCGCATGCTATGAAGGGATGGTAATGTAAGATGAAAGCAAACGCATTTCAAATATTTTTTTTAAAAAAAAAAAATTGGTTTCCAAATGATGTGTCAATCTCACGTGATCTATTATTTTGGTAAATGTGTTATTATCTCATAGAATTGTGACATATTATTTGAGAACCAAATTTTAGAAGAAAATTTGAGAAATCTAGCATTTCTCAGGTAAAATATCTATTTGGTGTGAACTTTAATTGTAGTATGGCTCTATTAGATAAGTGGGCATTTAATTGTATATATAGGGTAGTGGGCTATTAGTTTAGTTAGCCAGCAATGGGTTGTTAGTTTGTTAGAGCACTAGTCGTAGTTTTCCTTAAACTTTTCTTCAATTAGAAAATTAAACAACTTTTTTGATTCCTTATTTAAATGCACTCTACGATAACTTTATTTATACTTTCCCTATATCATTTTAAGTATTATTTAAATTAAATTCTAAGAGAAAGAGATGAAAGAGAAATTGTTAAAATATTGTTTTTCAAATAAATGCTAGATGAATGAGAGAGGAAAGAGAAAGTTTTTTATATTTAAATAATGCAAAAAGAACTACTTTTGTTTCCCTAGATGTAGGATACAACTTTTGATTCCTTTGGTGTTTCTTTAATTTTGGGAACAATAAGATAATCTGATTCAAGTGAGTTTTCAGGAGTTTTACCTACATGTAAGAAAGTGAATGAGATTTAGAGAATTTGCTGCTAGTGCTCTAAGAGGGGCCGGCGTTTATAAGCATAATCAGTGATATGGTCGAGGCAGGGAAGATCATTAGTTTAAAATTGTAATGTGTTCTTGGAGTTGGCTGAGCTCAAATCAGTCAATTGTAGGTTCAGGTTCCTTGTAAACCTCAGTATCAATTCAAGTGGCCGGATGCCGTCCCTATTTATAGAAATACAAATATAAAAATAGACACGTTCATTACAAGTGAATGCCGTCCATATTATCGACACTAATTTCTTTTTGACACGCGGAAATTAAGCCATGCAAAAGTATTCGCAACAAGATCCGGAGCTTATTTGCAATGATCGACAATGGTAGTCACAAATAAGAATTCTTGTTGGCGACGATACTTATGTTGTCGCTAATAATATAAATAATTAATATTTTAACACGTATTAGTAATGACAATGTCGTGGTTGATGTTTGATGAGTTTCTATGAAATTTAAAAAACAAATTAAAATTCACATCAGATATATACAGTACTGGTCGCTAATTAATGATTTTTTTTTTTATGAAATTTACATCAGCATTGTCGTCGCTGATTAATTAATATGAAATTGAAAAACAAATTAAAATTCCCATTATCGACGACTGTACGTACGTAGTCTAATTTGTGTTTCAAGTTATGCAACTCACATTTGCTAGGTTATTAATTGCACCCTTTTGAAATAGCAACCCCGTTAGATGAACTTGTGGACTTGACTGAGAAAGTTGAAATTAATTATAATTACCAACCTGAAAACCATGCAACTTGAAGTCCATCTCAGTCCACGCCTTCCTGCTCAAGTATATGCATGATTTGATTAGATATTTTATCACTAATATGCAAAATCAAGGATTTTTCCATTTCTTTTGTATTTTTGGGCATATTTATAGTACTTATCCCTTATATTTGGAGTCCTTGGCAACCCACCGACGACGAATGTGCCTTTGCAAGTAGGGAGAGGGAGAGGGAGAGAGAGAGAGAGAGGAGGTACGATAAACGTAGAGGATGAGGTCGGAGAGGGCTGTTCCAAGAAAAAAAAAAGAAAAAAAAGGTTGTTTGGCTTTAACAGAGAAGTCACGGAGTTTTGAAACAGAAAAAGAAAAGAAAGAAATTATTTACATTTCAACCGTAAATTTTTTACAGCAGATATGTTGTAATTCTTAGTTAGTACTGCATAGAAGCAGGATCGATCCATGAAAGATCGATACATGCACCTATCATCTTGAATAATTAATGTACTGGTGGAATATTGCTAAAAAGGGCTAATGACGTCTATATTTTCTTTTTCGTTTTTGGGAGAAAGATTGAGCCTATAAACTACATTGATTGTAATATGGGACAAAGGTTGAGTGTTGTGTTACTTTGAGGATATATATATAACACTAGGATTGGTAAGGAGGTTGAAAACACTCAAAGTAATGACTTATTATATAAATAAAAGAATAGTGAATATATACTGCTTTATTTTTTTCACAATTCTGTAGAACTTTAACAAAAAGACAAAAGCTTAATTAATTATGACCAATACTCTGTACAACTTTGAATTTGTTTTAATCAGACTGTCTTTTTTTATTGGTTTTACAATATCTTCTTCTCACATCTCCGTCTCTTATTTAATTCATAAAAAAAAAAAAAAAAATTCTCCGTCTCTTATATATTAATTAGTCGAGCAAAACGATGTGGTTCGATTGGTTGTCCCAGTCAAGATCACGTGGTCGATCTTAGCAAATCTTGAAATGAATAGGCACATTTGACCTTGAATATAAACAAGCTAGGGAGTAGGGGCTGCGCGCAACAGAACCATGCACCTAGCTTCTCCCAAAACCTCTAACCAGAAGTATGCTCTTTCCTCATGCATCCTTTACAACTTTCATGGCCAGTATCTTGGCCTTTTTCCTGTTCCTCTTCTTTCTATTATGGATATTAAGAAGAGCCCAAATAAATGTTCGTAAAACAACACTTCCACCACAAGCCGGTGGCGCGTGGCCTTTGATTGGCCACCTCCACCAATTATGAGGGACAACACCAGCCCATATAACATTGGGTAACATGGCCGATAAGTATGGATCAATCTTTACTATTCGGCTGGGCGTACATCGGGCTCTAATAATGAGCAGCTGGGAGATTGCAAAAGAGTGCTTCACCACTAATGACAAAGCCTTTGCCGGCCGTCCAAAATCTATAGCTACACAACTCATGGGCTACAACTATGCCATGTTTGGGTTTAGCCCTTGCGGTCCTTACTGGCGCCAAGTGCGTAAAATAGCCACCCTCAAGCTCCTATCAAACCACAGCCTTGAAATGTTCAAAGACATCCGAGTGTCTGAGGTAAATACATCTATAAAAGAGATATATGAGGTCTGGGTCAAGAACAACAACATGATGGTAGAGATGAAGAGATGGTTTGGATCCACAACCCTAAATATTTTATTTAGGATGGTTGTAGGGAAGCGATTTGATGGGACTGCAACCAAGGATGAGATTAATGAAGATAACGATCAATGGCGGAAGTCAATAAGAGATTTCTTTGAGTTGAGTGGTACGTTAGTGGTAGCAGATGCGCTTCCTTACCTAAGGTGGTTGGACTTGGGAGGGTACGAGAGGGCCATGAAGCGAACTGCAAAAGAATTTGATGATGTCGTTGAGGGTTGGTTAGAAGAACATAAGCAAAGAAAAGTTTCTGGTGAGGTAAAGGGACACCAAGACTTTATGGATTTGATGTTGTCTATTGTTAATGACGAAGAGATCTCTAAATATTATGATGTTGACACAATCACTAAAGCTACATGTCTGGTAAGCTTTTGATATACCCTAAAACTAATTAACTTCACATGTATATAACAAGATGCATGTCCCTTGAATATTTTGAACATGCATGAATATTTCGTTTAAGTAGAGTGATTATCATTGATCAACTGGTATCAAATAGGCATAGGCATCATAGAGCTCATAGTTGTTTGGTAACCATTTTGATCATACATCCAAGGGAAAGATCATCAAGTCCATGATGTGAAATATAACAATCAAATTAATATATATATATATATATTTTAATTCTTACTAATACTTACTAGCTAGCCCGCTAGGCCTTAATGAGTTTTGGTGCTTTTGAAACTTTTTTTTGCCTGACCATTTAAAACTTCGACTTTGGTACTTTAGCAGGGCCTTATCCTAGCGGGCACAGATACAACAACAGTAACAATGACATGGTCTCTCTCTTTGCTTCTTAACAACTGGGAAGCCCTAAAGAAAGCACAACAAGAGTTAGATGTTCAGATTGGCAGGGAGAGGCAAGTAAATGAATCCGACATGAAAAACCTGGTCTATCTCCAAGCTATCCTCAAAGAAACAATGCGTTTATACCCTGCCGGGTCACTCTCACTCCCGCACGAATCCATGGAAGACTGCACTCTGGCTGGCTATCACGTTCCAGCAGGCACAAGACTTCTAGCTTGTTAATCTCTCAAAACTCCATCGAGACCCACGTGTTTGGTCTGATTCAAATGAATTTCGGCCAGAAAGATTCCTTACAACCCATTTGGATGTTGACGTTAGGGGCCAGCATTTCGAGTTTATACCATTTGGCACCGGCAGAAGAGTGTGCTCGAGAATCTCTCTTGCGTTGCAAGTTATGCAACTCACACTTGCCACCTTGTTGCACGCTTTTGAAATTACAACCCCGTCAAATGAGCCCGTGGACATGACTGAGAAAGTCGGACTTAACAACATGAAATCCACACCACTTGAAATCCATCTCACTCCCCGCCTTCCTACCCAAGTATATGCATGATTTGATTAGTTGTTTGATCATTAAAATGCAAGTATATTTTTGGGTGTAGTAATAGTACTTAGGCATAATGATGGTGGGCCGCAGGAGATCATTGAGTATCACGTTATTTTACAATTAAGTTTTTCCTTGTTTTGTTATTTCCCTGTTTTGTTAAGCATTAATAATGGGCTTGGCCCCAAGAAAGTACGTAGGGTTTTGTTGGAATTTTTGTTAAACCCTATTTAAGTGTTCTCTTGTAAGGGGACAGGATAATTGAATAAGATTTAAGTTTTTCAGCAGCCGTTGTTTTGGAGATGAGACTTCTCATACAATGGTGAGACTCCATTGTAGGGTTCGTTGTTTGTGAGCCTCAGTTATTGATATTTACTCTTAAGTCTTTTAACTTTGATATTACTCGTGCACACCAAGCCAAAAATCTGTTGTTTGTTATTGGCCCGTGACCATACCCAGCTGCCTCACATAAAGTATCTAAATTATGTTGTCTACAAAAATATATACATGTATGGGCTTTGTTAAATGGAGGGGCGTCACTGGGGCGAGTCCCTCCACGTGCTTCTGGAATTAATGCATGTCAAAGTTGCCTTTATTTTTCATTCATAATACATGTTAGATATATGTTTGCAAGCTTCAAGAAAATGTTACAAGTTATATATCCATCTACGTTTGGATAATAGCATGTGCATTATTCAATGTTCTCAATTGCTTACTTATTGCCTTCTAATTATTTTTATAAGATATCATATAAAAACGTATTGAACACATTTTGATCGGGCACATAACATTAATTCTAAATGAGGATGAGGGTAAGTCTGGGGACGAGGACGAGTAAGAGTACTTCATGTGATGGCTAGCTAGCTATTGAAGGGTACGTTGCTTGGACATATTTTGACTGATGTAGTGGACCATTCTTCTGAATATTTAGAGGACATGATGTATTGAGTAGATGTTTGGACAAATTTATGTTATTTTTTATTTCTTTGTTTAATAGTGTTCTCAGACAATTTATGTTTGGTTATATTGTTTGAAGTATAATATGTAGCTTATATTGACAGTATAGATAAAGGTAGTAGTTGCAGCAATTTTATTTCTCTATTTAAAAATATATGGGATAACTTCACTTATAACTCCTGATCTTTCATCAATTTTGAAAAAAATGTACGCAAATTTTAAAAATTTAGGGTATCCATTTTTTAATTTTTTTCAATTTTAACTCTCCGTTAGAATTTTTCATTAAATCCTGTCAAAATTTTCAAAATAACCCTCTTTTTTTAGGATTTTTTTTTTTTTTTTGCTAGGATTTATGTGTTGGTAAAAATTTAACAAAATTTACAAAAATACTCATGCTTCTGGCCAGTAGGAGGCCTCTAATATCGACTGGAAGCCTCCAGGCTCCAGTTAACCTCGGATGCTGGTTCAATATGCCGCCCATTAATTTATCTTACCAATATGCACAAATCAGTCGAGGGCATTTTTTCAATTTCTAATCTCGACCGGATCAACCGTTACCTCAAAATGATGAAAAAAAAATGGCAGATAGGAAGAAAAATCTCAGTCATTGGCCCCTTTTCCTTCGCTCAGGTTTATGGTGAGACTCCATAGCCACCGTTAGTGATGAGTAATGAGACTTTTATTTTATTTTATTTTTCTAAGGATTACAGGGTTTTTTTTTTTCTCAATGCAGCAGTCCTGCGCGCGATAGGATCCAATCAGCCATGGCAAGAACAAGAAATTAAAATCTAACAACAATCAAAACTAACAACTCAAAAGTTATTAAAGAAAGCAATGGATCGGATTTACGTTAATTAATTACTAGGTTAATTATATGAAGTATATATATGGAAATATTATTGAAAAATGCAAAAGTTGCAGCTCAAGAACACGAAATGTTCGAAATATTAATGAAAAATGCGAAAGTCCAACTCAAGAATCCTGAGGTATATGAAAGATACACGTATCATCTTGAATAATTAATGTACTGGTGGATTGCTAAAAGGGCTAAGGACGTCTATATTTTCTTTTTCGTATATGCATGGGAGAAAGAATATTGAGCCTGCTATAAACTACATTGATTGTAATATGGGACAAAGATTGAGTATTACTTTGAGGATAACGCTAGGATTGGTAAGGGGGTTGAAAACGCTCCAAGTAATGACTTATTATTTATATATATATATATATATAGTGAATATACTGCTTTATTTTTGTTCACATGCAGGAGTGGAAAACTTGAGGCATGTTTCGTGTTGCTTTTGGGTGTGGAAACTGATGTAATAAGGAAAACAATAGAGTAGGCAAAATGGGTCATGTTTTGATGTATGATTTCTGCTCATAACATTGACAATGTGCCATTGTTACGGACAACTAGTTAGTGTATATCCGCGATGGTTACAAGTAATTAACCATTAGCTTCTATTTTTCTGCTCTTGGTGTATATCTAATTTGGATTCCAGGTAGCATGCTGGCAAAATCTTTCTGCAACGTTGCGTTAAAAAAGCCAATCACGACATAAAAAGCTTCAATTGCTTAAAATATCTTCGTGCAGTATCATAGTTAAATGATGTTGTTATAATATAAATTAAATGGTTAAATTCATATTTTTTTTTTTATTAAATTAAAATTATAAGAAAGTAATGATTTTATATACCATCATAAAAGAGATTTTGAATTTAAACTCTTTCTTACGCTTACAAAAACAATAAATTTCTCCCAATCCACTTCAAAGAAAATCTGTCTCAACCCTTAAAACTTTTTACCGAATCAAATTTTATATATATAAAAATAAAAAAATAAAAACCGATGCAGCTCGATTGGTTTGGCTGAGTAGTAGTCAAAACCACAAAGGATGATGTGTCCTCCAACTTTTTGTAAGTCATTGTCAATATGTCAGCATTGCTAATTTAAGGGAGGCCTAGGAACTGGTCGCCGTGTATGACCTCATACTCATCATAATTCTCTTCTAGATCTTTATACAAATATTGCTTGCGATTCTTTCGTATATTATCATTATTCACGTATTAAATTATTAGCCTGAATGATGGAATATTTACCAGGGATTGCGTGCAACATGCAAAACCATACCTCGCTCTTCTCCTCAAACCACCATTGTCAACGCAGAAGTATGCTATTTCATCTTTTACAACTTTCATGACAAGTATCCTTGTATCCTTGTCGAGATAAGAATTATAATCATTCAAGAAATAAGAGTCATAAAATGATGTGTGTAAATTATTGTTATAAATGTAGAATTATAAGAGACGTATAACGTTTAGATTTTTTTAAATAAAATCTTATATACAATCAAATGATCAATAAAAAATGTAAGAAAAAAATAATAAAGCTTTAACGTGTGTATATAATTCATAGACCAAACCACTTTAATTTTTTGTGTCTTTTATTCTCATCTCTATCATTCAATTATGTGATCAGCTTACACTCCTTGCCTTTTTTCTATTCCTCTTCTTCCTATTATGGATATTAAGAAGAGCCTAAATTACTGCTCGTAAAACAACACTTCCACCAGAAGCTGGTGGCGCATGGCCTTTGATCGTCCACCTCTACTAATTACGAGGGACAAAACCAGCCCATTTAGCATTGGGTAAGATGAACGATAAGTATGGATCAAATTTTCATGTCCAAGTTTTGTTAATATATTATTTTCAATAGATAATATGATTAATTTATTTTATTTTTCTTTTTAAGATAAACAGTTGTAAGGAGGATTTTACTAGTTGTTTACTAAAATCAACAACACATGATCAAAACTCTTAACAACGACCAACTAAAATCAATAACTTTATTAGTAAGTATAACATATAAAATATGAAGGAAATAAAGAATGACAGAACCAAGAAGCAAAATATTAAAAGTGATGAAATAAAATAAGAGAAAAAATATATATATAAAAAGAAAGTGAGCCATGCTTTAGTTTAAAATTGTTTTAAGACTTTTATGAAGTGATGAAATATTTCTTAAAATTCTAGTCCATGAGGGGAACCACGTTTTTTTTGCAAAGGAGGGCGAATTTACGCGAACATGAATGACGGTGATGATGAAGAGTTGAACTTTTTATCGATCCTATGAAAATGTATCTGATTTTTATTTAATTTAATGAGAATTAACGTTAGATATTTGAAATTCTTTGTCGTGATGTGCGAAGTTCAGGTATAATAGTCACCTGAAGCAACAGGGTCAATTAAGTGCATGAATTGAATTGATCAGAATGGAAATATATATAGAAAACGTAGATAGATGAGATCGATCTCAAGTAATAGTGAAGACATTGTTTGTCATATGCGAAGTTCAGGTACAGTAATGAATAATGATCACCTGAAGCTACAGAGTCAATTAAGTGCATGAATTGAAATGAGATTGGAAATATAGAAAAAAGTAGAATGATCTCAAGTCATGTTGAAAATGGCGTGTCAATTGTCATCTTGGAAGGGGGGACGATATTAGCGAATGGGGAATAAACTCTTCGTTTGAAACCCCTTAATTAATAGTATGGACGTACGTACTTGGATGGAGTTTTCTAGATGATCCATTTTTTCTCTAAGTGCTTTCACATCCTCCTCAGTGTCAATAACGCCATGCGTAAAAACCAATGGCCCTGATGCATTTGAGCCTTCGTATTTTACTAAGGGATTTGATTCTTGTACAACACTAATACAACAACTGTACAACAACTCCTCACATGAGGGTGGGCCCCAGTATGTGAGACCCACCATCATGTGAGGGATTGTTGTACAGTTGTTGTATTGGTGTTGTAAATCTAACATTTTCCTTTTAACTAATGGTCCGTTTGTTTCGACGTAAAATGATTTTCATTGTAAAATGGTTTCAAGGAAGTCATTTTTCAGGAAACCATTTTTCGTCGAAAGCATTTTCCGGTGTTTGGCGCGTACGGAAAATCGCAAATATTTTTTTTATATTTTTATTCAATCATATTAACTTATAAAAATCAATTTTTATTTACAACATAAAAATATTAATGTAAAATAATATAAAAATCATCGATGACGAGATTCGGTCACTGACCGACTAGATTCTGACTATTTTCACCTGATTTTGGCTAATATAACTAGAATTCGAGATAAAGGCCGGAATCCGAACAGTTTCGTCGGAATCTGGGATAGCCGAATTCCGGCGAAAGTGGCCGGATTTCGGCAGTTTCGCCGGATTCCGGCACAAAAGGCCAGATCTGGCCAGAGAGGCCGGATCCCGGCAGGCTGGCCGAATCTGGCCAGATCCGTCCGGCCAGCCGGCCGGGATCCGGCCCCCCTGGCCAGGGCCGGCCGGAATCCGGCTCTCTGGCTAGATGGCCGGGTTCCGGTCAGATTGGTCGCCGGAATCTGGCTGACCGGATTCCGGCGAAGGTGGCCGGATTCCGTCGCCAGATTCCGGCGACATTAACGGATATTGGATTCCGATACCGGCAATATTTCAATGGTGGTCGGCTGCTTGAACGTGAAGGTCGACTGTGCCGTTTAAAAGCGTAAATCATTTTCCGAAATTTACTAAGCATTTTTTGTCAAACAAAAATCATTTTCCGGTTGACTATTATTTTCGCCCCTACCAAACACCGAAAAATGTCGAAATCATTTTCTAGAAATCATTTTACGCCAAAACAAACGGAGCATAAATTTCTCAAAATCACCTCCGTGTTAACATCTAAAGCAATGGTGGAAAGGTAAAATGTGGAGGCTTTTACGTCAAAAGCAATGGTTGGGATGATTTTGAGAGCTCAGTCGACACAGAAGGGATTTGAAATTTCCTCTTTCGAATGGCCGTCTGCTGATGTTTTAGTTTGACCTTGAAATCCCATTTTCTGGCTTGGCTAGCTTCTTACTCCACGTGTTCTTCATGTTTGGAGAAAACCAAGTACCATTTGTGGATTTTGAGAGCTCGTGATTCACAGAAGGGATTCGGTCGTCTGCTGATGTTATTGTTTGACCTTTATTTCTCATGCATGCTCACCTAGTTTTAAAATTTGTCCGTTGTCCCTTTTACCTTTTTCTTTGTGCTGACAACGTTTCCTTCCTCAAATTATCACCATTTTTCAACTTTTCCTAATATTTCAATTTTTGGAAACTCTCTTAATTTATCAATATATATCATTGGGGTTAAAATATTTTCCGATCCATAATGAAAAAAAAAAAATCTATAAAATAATAAATGATTCGACTTTTTTTTTTCTTTTTCTATATATATATTTTGAATCTTAGCAGGGCCGCAGGGGGTATATATATTGCAATCCAAACAATAAATTAGGAAAACATTGTAAAAATCAAAATATTAAAATATATTACAAAACTCCAAAACGGAGCTTCTTTTTTTTTTTTTTTAAGCGTTGCTTTCTACTTTGTTTCTAGCGGAGATGGTTTATTATTTTTGTGGCTTTTGTGAAGCAGTTGAGCGTTGAAAAGTTTGTGTGGAATTATTAAAGAAAGGGTTGGATCAGATTTAGGTAACTTTACTAGCTAGGTAATTATAAAAATAAAAAAAAAACTTTACTAGCTAGGTGATCGACATCAATTAAGCAGGATACATTGCGGGCTCGATAAATTTTATTTTGAACCTTAAGACAATAAATTTAAGTAGAGCTTCTTATATATATATATATATATAATTTTAAATTATTCCTTTCGCTTTTTTCTTTAATTTTTTTTCAAACATGCATAATTCATATATACTACTAGACATTTAATTTCAACCGATGATATATTTTGTGTTGAGCTACATATAGTTCTTCTTGTGTAGAATTTAATTTGAGCAAAACAAAATTTACTTTATTTTAAAAATTATTTTAATGAACGAACTTAGACGACATATGACGTCCCACATCGCTTGGGAATGGAGATGTGCTTATATGTATAAATGAATCATTCTTGACACAATGTGTTTTAAAGCCACAATGACTATGAACTTATCAGAATTCCGATTAATTGTTTCTGCGAGAGTAGTACCAGGATGGGTGATCTCTTGAGAAGTCTGGTTCGGAGGAACAAAAAACGGACAATATTGTGTCGTTGGGGGTAGGTCGTTACACAACATGTTAATTTAAAGTCCAAGTGAAATTAGGAGTTTAGTTACAACTTTAGAGGTGCCATTAATGTGACTTTCTATTTTTCTTTTTACTTTTTCCTAAAGTTTCAATATCTTGGTATTCAATTTTCTGTAACTACTTTTATCATGAGAGATATGTTTGATACCATTTCCTACAAATTTCTTTTTCTTTTTCTTTTTTTTAATCCACCACAAAAAATGTGGGACTCAAAGGTTTTTTTTTTTTTTTTTTTTTTTATCATAATTCATTTTTTTTTTCCAAATACAAAATTTGAGATTAATTATGCATTTATCCAGAGTTTTAAAATGTTTATTTACCTTAATGCTAATACGTGAAAAAATTACCCTACACCTGAAACTCAACAATTTATCACGTGAACTTACTTAGAGAAGTTCTTAACATGTAAAACCAATATATATGTAGTCTCATCATCTAGTGCACCGCATGGGAACATGTAAATTGCCGTAATCACCAATTATTCACAGAAAATTTAACCTTAAAATTAATATTCATGTATTCCAACTCTAAAAATATAATTTCTCACTCCACTAAGAATTCTAGCAATACTATTGTTCTATTTGTTTCAACGTAAAATGATTTTTGTCGTAAAATATTTTCAACAAAATTATTTTTTAGAAAAAATAATTTTTTTTAAAAATATTTTCTAGCGTTTGGCTCGGCTCGTCAAAAAAATAACCAACGGCGAAAAAACGGAATCCGACAACTATTGCCGAAATCTAGTCGCCGTTGCCGGATTCTAGCAAGCCAGATTCCAACTATTATTGCCGGAATCCGGCCAGTACTGTCGAGATCCGTCCAGTTTGGCCTGATTGGCCAAACGGTAGGATTCTAGCCTTTCTCTGGCCAGATCCCAGCCAAAACAGTAGGAATCCGGTCAATTTGGTCGGATTCCTGTCGTTCTCTTGTTCTGGCCGGAATCTAGCAAGTTTGGCCAGAATCCAGCGACAACGGCCGGGTGTCGCCATATTCTGTCACCGACAGGATTCTGGTGATGGAATCTGGCGGCCGACGTTATTGTTGGAATCTGGCGAGTGCTGCCGGATTCCAGCAATCAAATACTAAAATTCGGGATCTTCGATAGTAGACTTGGGCAACTAACAAACTCCAATGTTCGACGGTGGCAAATTCCCACAAACGTGCGTGAAAGAATGAAGAGTTTAAATTCGGAAGATGATTTACGAAAATAATTTTCGTTGACCATTATTTTTGTCCCACCAAACACAGTAAAATGACGAAAACATTTTTCTGAAAACATTTACACCGAAACATACATAGTATTATCATAAGCTCCTTAGTATATCCGATTCCATTTAAAACATGTATACAAAATTAAGAGTATAAACTATAAAGGATACGGTTCCATTCGTTGTCCCAGACATGGCCACATGGACCACGTGGTCTTTTTCTCGAAATGAAAGGGATGTTTGTTGCATCTACATATATTATATTTTTACTAGCCACATCTGCACGATTATTACGGTTATTATCCGTTATTCGCATATATATTAGGTAATAGACAGGGTCGACTCGATATATTGTGATGCCTAAGTTGACAATATATCAATAGGCTGGTTCTTAAAATATTTCTAATTGTTTTAGTTTATATATATATATATATATATATATATATATATTATATATATATATATATATATATATATATATATTCACTTTTGAGATACAACATTATTATATTGATAGTAATAAATTTGTTAAAAAATCTTTTTTTGGTTCAATTAATTTATTTTTAACGTTTTTATATCCAATGCATATTTTTAGCAATCATTTATAATAAAAAAGATTTATAAATAAAAATCTTACACAAAACAATAATTGCACTGATTTATCAAAAGAGTTTCGCTTTATAATAAGGGATTTGATTCTTGTACAATACCAATACAACAACTGTACAACAATCCATCACATGAGGGTGGGTCCCACATGTAAATCTAATATGAGCTTTGTTACTTACACAACAGGTTGTGCACAACAAGTGCACAACCTACTCACATGGGTGGGTCCCACCAACTCAGGTGGGTCCTACTCATGTGAGTAGGTTGTGCACTTGTTGTGCACAATCTGTTGTGTAACAAGCATTTTTCATCTAATATTTTCCTTATAATAATCTAACACTTTTGACCTCTACAAGTAAAGATAAGTACTAATAATTAGTAATCCATGGCTAATTAATAATTGACTAGGATCATTTCATCTGCCTAATATTAATTTAGGAATTCAAGTTTTTATTGACAAAAATAAAAATAATACTGTTTTATAAAAAAAGAAAGACGTAAAAAATATTGTTTACGAGTAACACTGCAATGACTTCTTCCACGTCATTAATATTAATTAACTAATTTAAGTTTTTATTGACAAATATTACAATACTATTTTATAAAAAATAAAGTATGCACTTAAAAGCAATTACTGAAAAGAGAAAAAAGAAAAAAGAAAAAAAGAAAAAGAAAAAGAAAAAAAAAGGGACTACTTAATAAAAATAATACCATTTTGAAATGATTGAAAACTGCAAAGGCATCTTGCAAAGGACTGAAAATATAAAACAGTCTAAGACAACGGCCCATGTAATAACCCCTCCCCTCTCCTTATATGGGAGAAATTTTTGTAAAAGTAAAAAGTAATTGATATGATATAAAATAAAAATAATTTATATGAGAAAATGAAAAAAAAATATTGTAATGTGTTTTTTATTTATTTAAATAATAATAAAAAATTGTTAATGTGATATAAAAAATAAAAAATAAATTAAGAATATTTTGAAGTTATATTTATTTGGAATATGTGAAAATAAGAGGGGATGAGGGGCCGAGTGGGTTATTAAACTGGCCGTTACATTCTCGTCTTTATCCTGACAGTACAGTACACCCCTATGCAGAAGTTTGTTCTTTCTTCAAGCGTGCTCTACAACTTTCACGGCCAGCATCCTGATGATGTAGAAGAAATTTTATATGAAGAAGTGACGATGAAGAAAGGGACTAAACTTTGGTCTAATTCTTCAAGGATGTGTCCTCTGACTTTTTCTAAGCCGGCCATTGTCAATCTGTCATTATTGTTAATTTACTAGTCGGCGTGCATGACCTCATCACACTCATCAAAATTTTTCTTTATACAATTAATTTGCTATTTTTTCGTATATTATCATTATTCACGTATTGAATTATCAGCCTGGATTATTGAATATATACCAGGGATTGCGCACAACAGACCATACCTCTTCTCCTCAAACCTCCATCGTCCATGCAGAAGCAGGTTCTTTGCCTCTTTTCTCACGCATCCGCTACAACTTTCATGGCCACTATCCTTGCTTTTTTTCTGTTCCTCTTCTTTCTATTATGGATATTAAGAAGAATCCAAATAACTCCTCGTAAAACAACACTTCCACCAGAAGCTGGTGGCTCCTGGCCTTTGATTGGCCACCTGCACCTATTACGAGGGTCAAAACCAGCCCATATAACATTGGGTAACATGGCCGATAAGTATGGATCAATCTTCACTATCCGGCTTGGCGTACATCGTACTCTCATAGTGAGCAGTTGGGAGATTGCTAAAGAGTGCTTCACCACCCATGACAAAGTCTTTGCCAGCCGTCCAAAAGCTATAGCTTCAGAACTCATGGGCTACAACTATGCCTTGTTTGTGCTTAGCCCTTACGGTCCTCACTGGCGCCAAGTGCGTAAAATAGCTACCGTCGAGGTCCTCTCAAACCACCGCCTTGAGATGCTCAAAGACATCCGAGAGTCTGAAGTAAATACATCTATAAAAGAGATATATGAGCTCTGGGTCAAGAACAACAACGTGTTGGTAGAGATGAAGAGATGGTTTGGGTCCCTATCCCTAAATGTATTATTTAGGATGGTTATTGGGAAGCGATTTGATGGGACTGCAACCAAGAATGAGAATGAATGGAACGATCAATCCCGGAAGACATTAAAAGATTTCTTTGAGTTGAGTGGTACGGTTGTGGCAGCAGATGCGCTTCCTTACCTAAGGTGGTTGGACTTGGGAGGGTACGAGAGGGCAATGAAGCGAACTGCAAAAGAATTTGATGTTGTGGTTGAAGGTTGGTTAGAAGAACATAAGCAAAGGAAGGTTTCCGGTGAGGCAAAGGGACACAAAGACTTTATGGATGTGATGTTGTCTATTGCTACTGACAACGAAGAGAACTCCAATCATGATGCTGATACAATCACTAAAGCTACATGTCTGGTAAGCTTTTGAACTCCGATCATCTTTTTGTTGTCTAGCTTTTTAAATGACGTGAATTTAATTTTTAAACTTAAAAAATTACATTTTGTAAGTAACCTTTTGAAAATATATATATATATATATATATATATTTTAAATCCATGCCATCGATCAGAAAGACACCAAAAAAATGCTAGAAGGCGTACCCAAGCTTTTTAGCCTGATCATCTCATGCTTCCACTTTCTTGCTTTTGTAGTCCCTTCTCGTAGCGGGCGCAGACACAATAGCAACAACATTGACATGGGCTCTGTCTTTACTTCTTAACAATCGGGAAGCTCTAAAGAAAGCACAACAAGAGATAGATGTCCATATTGGGAGGGAGAGGCAAGTAAAGGAATCAGATACGAAAAACTTGGTCTATCTCCAAGCTATCTTCAAAGAATCAATGCGTTTACACCCTGCCGCATCGCTATCTGTCCCACATGAGTCCACGGAAGACTGTACTTTGGCTGGCTACCACATTCCAGCAGGCACGCGACTCCTTGTTAATTTTGCAAAAATCCATCGAGACCCACATGTTTGGTCTGATCCAAATGAATTTCGGCCAGAAAGATTCCTTACAACCCATAAGGGTATTGATGTTAGGGGCCAGCATTTCGAATTGTTACCATTTGGTGCCGGCAGAAGAGGGTGCCCGGGAACTTCATTAGCGTTACAGGTTATGCAACTTACACTTGCCACCTTGTTGCAGGCTTTTGAAATTGCAACCCCTTTAGAAGAGCCCGTGGACATGACAGAGAAAGTTGGAATTAACAACCAGAAAACCACACCAGTTGAAGTCCATCTCACTCCACGCCTTCCTACTCAACTATATGCATGGTTTGATTAGATATTTGATAACTAAAATGCGGACTACACTATTTCATAATAAGTAATGCTATTGAGTAAACTGTTCTACGGCTGCCATACAACTAAGATAACGTGGCAGTAAAATCAGCCATTGATTTTCTTTTTAACAAGTGTTGATTCTATGGCTGACTTTTACTTTCACATTATTAAACTGTATGACAGTCGTATAACAATTTACTAAATAACATTACTCTTTAATAATTAGTGTGCGCAAGGATTCCTTCTTATGTTTTTCGTTTTACATTTTGGGGTGTGCTTATGTGTTACGTGGCAAGAATCATTCACGATCAAAGGGAAGTAAGATGTAGACATGCAATAAAAGGACTCCAGGAATAAGAGCATATCTGCTCAGTAGAATTCTAGAATAAGAAGATATCTCCTCAGTAGTTTAGTAGTAATAGTATTTATCAATATATGTAGTTCAAAACCCAATGTAATTCATCGACTATGTTCTTATCGGTTCTTAGCTTGTAACGCTTATTTAAGTTGGGGATTGATGAATAATATTACCAATTATCAATATTTCAACTATTCAGTTGTTTGGGAGGTCTTGGGTTGTACCGCCCCTAAAATTAATCAATTTATTTAATTTATTTGGAGTGTTACTAACAAGACTCCACACTTATTAACTGGTAATTAGTTGGTGGTATTACCCTGAACACTTAACTTACGAGAGTAAATCATATAGCCGCAAGCGGAATAAAAATGATATAAGTTAATACTAAAATATCTTAAACAATTCAACATCTATCATTGAATATAAACATAGAGCTCCCAAAAGAGTCATTAACTTAGTATTTTCAACTCAGCGAAATACTCCCATCTAAATACCAATCTGGCAAACTTGTTAACTTGCAAAACACTTAAAGCATTTCATAGTGAAAAGTAACTGCGTAAGTTTACGACTTAGTAAGTAAATTATCACAAAGCTGGTTATGTAATAAGCCTTAGATAACATTCTATATCCTTTATAAACCGTGACATATGTTTTACAAAATGATACGTGTTGTCCCCGTTATTATGTCAGTAGAAAAATGAGTAATTTACTTTCAAGTATAGGAAATACAATTTTGATAATAATTCACTTATATTGTAATGTATGGACTCATGAATAGAACATATATTTGGCGCTGTCTCTAGAAACCTGTAGTAAAATATTGGTGTCCCGGATTTTGCCGCAAACCGTCATATATTAATAGCTCGAGCGAATTAGACATCGGGTTGCCCACTCTATTTGGAAAGTTGTCCTGGTGACCCCTTTTGTAAATGGTCTGCCCGTCACAACTAATCATTTGATCCAAGGCCAAATATAAAAGAAAAAGGGGTCTAGCCTATGGCCATTATACTGTCACATAGTGTAACATATCATACAATAAAATTATTCGTTGTCTTTTATATTAGTTTAATTATTAGAAATCACATATATAACAAATATATAATTTACTACCTCTTATCTCTGAGTACCAAATTTAATCCTTTGATTATTTTCATACTTATGAAATCTCACTTCATCTTGTACATAAAATTTCAATAATTCTTACAAATCACTCGAGTCCGAAATTAAGAATAATCAATTCTATTAAAGCTATCTCGATGAGATATTTCATATCACTTTGATTAAATCTAATGATTATGGATTTTATCTTGAGAGTGGTGTTCCCACAATGCTACCAGTGATTATCTACCACACCGAGATTTTGACCATAAAAGCTATCTCACTCTTGAATGTATCAAAGTGACATCCACTTCATATTTGAGTTCATAACCCTTTCGGAATTGAGAGTTAATGCTACAAGTAGTCTTGAGTTTCACATTATTCCTTTGATAGTGTTATAAACGAATAAAAGCTCACATGGCCCGTGCATTGCATCGCATCTACTCCAACACATCAATCTGAAGTCTACACTTTACATGATCAAGATAGATCATCATAATTGATGTGTTATAGTTTTATTAAATGGAATGCCTAATTCTATTACCGACTACTAACAACAGTTTATAAGTCACAAGATTTATAGTTTAAGATCTTCTATATAATAATCTCATTAACACACCTTAAACCATATTCAATGCAACTTATAGACCTTAAATGTATATGAAAATTAAAAATCATTAAAAGCATACATGCAAATAGTTTTATGCACGGTGTTCATTAAATAAATCAGTAAATAAACAACTTTCTTTAATTGAACTAAAATCTAATACAAAGTAATTGAACTTTAAGGCAGAAACTCTAACATGCCACGTCAATCCAGTAGAAATGTAGAATAGAGGTAGAATGAGAATGTGGTTTTTAGTATTAATCATAATAATGATAGGAGCAACTATTGGCATGTGATAAAAGAAATAAGATGAATAACGATCAATCTAAGGAAAAATGCCTCTATAATCCTTTCAAAAATCAAATTTAATTTTTACCCCGAAAAATATTCCTTTTTATTCACCCTCATTCACAAAAAGTCTTAATTCCGCCCGTCAATCCACCTATGTGTTAGTTAATTTGGAACTTCCTTAAAACTACTTTTAAAGTACATTCCTATGTAGTAAAAAATTAATGTGAGAATTAACACACATAATCCCTGTCTTTCTAATTCACAAACTCTATGTGTGTTGCTCACCGGCCTTCTCAATGTAAGACATGATGAGTGTTAAGAGCATCTCTAGTGAGCTCTCTAGTTTGGAAGTTTCACTAATTTTTGCAGAAAAACCAAAATTTGCTCTATGCATCAAGTTCTTTATTCTTTTAGCAAAATAGGTTATGTTAGAAACCCTCTCCAAATTTGACCCCAAAATTCCTTACGCCATTTATTTTTTGTATCGTTTTTTTTTTCCTTTTCCTGCTTCTTCCCTCTCTTCCTCGGCCCCCATTTTCCTTTCCTTTTCCTTTTTAGTGACCCGCCAGTGATCCCCGACAATGTTTTCTCACGAGTAAGCCCTCCTGTCCCTCTTGTCCCAACTTGTGCTCTCCATAGATGGTGCCGTTTTAGGCGTGGCCTTGGCCTACGCCACCTTCCGCTCCGTTCTCAAGTTCACAACCACGTCATCTGCTCTCGGCAAAATCCGCAAGGCCTCATCCCTTGAAGTCTCCGACCTCTGCTCAATCCTGACCGTCGAAGACTCCTCCTCCGGCCTTTAACAGCCGTCCGATCATATGATCGTTGTCGTTCGCGGCACCGTTGAGGCCAAATCCGCCACCGATCCCAACTGGAAGACAAAGCCGTTATTGTTCAAAGGACTCAAACGATGCGTTTCTTATTGTGATTGCTACAAGAGAATCTAGAAGCTCTATTTGGTTGTTGCTAAATTGTTGTTTATTCGTGCTTTTGTTTGTGAAATTTTACTTATTATGTGCTTACTTGCCGAGAAAGTGTGGGAATAGGAAGGGAAGCACTACGATTTATAAGAATTTTCTGGTTTTACAAGCTAAGATTTTCTACTTAGCTTAAGCGGTGTTGCAGAAGCGTAAAACTGAAACTGCTCTTTTCCTTGGATAGTACTGAATAGAAATTATATACTGACTCAATTTTTTAAGTTTGTCAATTGTGCTGGTTTTGATTTTATTTATTTATTTCTTGTTTTTTCTTAATTTAATGATGTATTTGGTTTTTGAGAAAGTAGAGGCCGGGGAAAGTAACATCTTGAAGAGATATTGAATAAAAGGATCTCGGTATATTGGGTTTATGTTTAATAAGGCTTGAGGATTTGTCCTGTTTTGGCCTATTCTGGTGAGAACTTGAGGGAGTTTTCTTCCCTTTGGATAGCCGAATGGATGGTGGTTGATTAAGGGAGTTTATGTTGTTTTGTTTTGGTTGATTTTTCCTTTTATTGACTATGTTGTTCCGGTGCAATTTTGATGTTCAAGATAGTTTTAAAGTAGTTAAAGTGGTTGTTTTCAATACCAATAAAAAAAATAATATCTAGTTAAAATAGAGAAATATTTAGTGAGTTTAATTTAAGAAATTTTATAAAAGTGATAGATAAAATAACAAAAGTAAATTGTTTAGAAAAAATTTAGAGAGCTCACTAGATCGAAATGCCTTAACGGATAGGTTTGCTACCTCTGCATCGCTTGATCTTCATACAGTTCAAAACGAAACCCTTTTCTCTAAGTCCTTTCACATCCTCATCGGTGCCAATAATACTACCGTTCATTAATACAGTGTAACGCGTAAAATGGCCCCATGCCAGAACCTTGGTATGCTACTAAGTTTCGCAAAATTGCCTCATGATCATCAGTCAAAAGCAGTGGTTGGGATAGTACCGGCCATTTGTGGATTTTGAGAGCTCGTGAGTCATGAATCACACAAGGGATTGTATATAATTTCCTGGCCTCGATCGACCAACAGACGTTGTTTTTTATTTTTTCTTTGTGCTGCAGTCAACGTTTTCCTTCCTCAAATCAGCATCACTTTTCAATGTTTCTTATTTCTTAATGTTAAAAAAATATGTTAGGAAAAAATCATGCATAAGATTTAAAAATTAATTTTTAAATAAGATCAAATCGAAAATGAAAAGGAAAATGATCCTTGCACTCTTGGAGTACAACAACAAGACACATTGGGTCGGGTTCCACCCCAATGTGTTTTGTTGTTGTACCATTGTTGTACATTGTGAGTGTTTTGATCATTTCTCAAATGAAAATAATTGTACAAAATATTTAAAGATTATTTTTAGAATAATATATTTTACTTTCTATACAAAAAATTTTACTTTATCTACAAGTTTACAGTTATGTGTTGTATTTTTATTTCTTTCTTTTTTCTTGAAAAATAATCAAACTTTGCCTATATATTCTTTGCAGGTTTGTATTATTTTGACAATCAAGTTTTGAATTATTATTTAAATTTTAAGTTTTTCAGAGTTATCTATTTACTTATTTGGAACAATTAGGGTTTTTTTTTTTTTTTTTTTTTTTTTTTTTCTATTTGTTATTTTTTTTCTTTCTGAATTTTTTTTTATCTTCAATTTATAATTTTTTCTACTATCGTACGCTGTCAGAATAATCTTAATTTTACCTCTCTTTTTAAGAGGATCCTTCTTTTTTCTTTTTGTTCTAAGCGGTGCTTTCTACTTTGTTTATAGTGCACGGGGACGGTTTCTTTCTTATTTTTGTCGCTTCTGTGAAGCAGTTGAGCGTTGAAAAGTATGTTTGGAATTATTAAAAAAAGCTATGGATCGTATATATTTAGGTTGCTAGCTAGCTAGCGTGACATTAACTCATTAAGTAATCAAATTAGTATTAAACGTGCAAATTAAAAGTCGCAACTCAAAAACACAAGTATATCAAAATATATATTATTGAAAAGTGTAAAAGTCACAATTTAAGAACACATAAGTATATCAAGATATGTCCAACTCGTCCGTGGTGGAGGCTTTCAGAGCTAGACTGTGTGCCGAATTTGGATTGTTTCTGGGCTTGAAGTCTGTGGTGCTGGAAGGGGATGCCTTGGAGGTGGTGCAGGCCATTTCCAGGAAGAGTGCCGATGCTGGCTACCTCGACAACCTTATAGGGGAAACGCATTATCTTCTGTCTTTTTTTGATCGATGGGCTGTTAGTCATGTGAGAAGGACAGGGAACATGGCGGCTCATAAGTTGGCTAAACTGGCTGTTCTTCAGCAGCGGAACCATGTCTAGCTTGGTTCTTTCCCGGTCTGTCTGTTGAGTATTGTTCTTTTTGAGTGTTAGTCTGTGACTTTCTTGCCTGGGATTATAAGCTCATTTCAAAAAAAAAAAAAAAGTATATCAAGATATGAGAGAAATTTTTCTAAATTGTGTCCATTTGAATGTGAGATGCACATACATTTTTAAATAACATGGGAAGCACATAAAAAAAAAATTCAACTTTGTTCTTGCTATTAAAAATACATGTAAATCTCATGTGCCAATAAACAAATGATATTTTTATAGATTAGGTTGGAAGAACTCTTCAAATTCAATTTGAAAGAAATATTTGTCCATCAAAATATTACTAATTAAAAAATAAAATAAAAAGGCCTTAGACTTCATCCCTCAAAAAACAGATCTGACCCCTTTCCCTTTTCTACTCTCCGCTCCTACCCTCCTCTTCCTACTCTAGTTTTTTCTTTTGTTTGTAAATGTTCTCCAACCAGATCAGTAATTTTGGTCTCTCTGCTATGTATCCATCAATCTATCTTCGTATTGTGCCGTTCATCTCCTCATTTGCCATTGCTGCTATTTGTATTTTTGCTATGAGTTAGAGTTTTCTTCTCTTTAGAGCTGCTCGATCTCATGGGCAATTTATGGGATGCAGGTTAATTAGTCAGGTGTGAGGGACTATCTCTCACGGCCGGTTTAAATAATTTTTTTTAGAATATTTGGCTACCATTGTCTTAGATCTAGTCAGCTCGAAACAGATATACTCTTTAATTATTTTTGTACATAGGTTAGTGGAAGATGAAAGTCATAAATAACACTTTATTGTAAAAATTTTGTTTGTATTTATGATCGATTATGTAACCTCATAGTATGTTGCTAGGATTTTGTAAAGCTATATACTTTGTGATGTGTAAGAGTTTTATGTTCGTGATCTTTGATTAATGAAATATTCAAATCTTTCGTTAAATTTTTTTTTAAAAAACAAAGATGTGCAAAAGTGGCGGGTCAAAAACACTAAAGTAAAACAAAATGTTAATTATTAAAACTGTTAACAAAAAAAAAAAAAAAAAAAAAAAGTGCAAAAGTCACAACTCATGAACACGGAAATATATTGAAATATTATTAAAAATTGTAATAATCGTAACTGACCAAGTACACAGATAGAAGTCTATGAAAGATACACCAATCATCTTGAATAATTAATGTAGTTTAATTTATAGGCTCAATCTTTCTCCATATGGGGTAGGGGGTTGCCATTCATCCAAAAGATCAACGTCCTAGCAGTACGTGTTCTTCAAGGGACTAAATTTCTATGGTCTAATTCTTCAAACGGTACGTGTGTCCTCCGACTTTTTGTAAGCCATTGGCAATCTTTCATTAATTATTGTTAATTCAATAGTCGGCGAGTATGACCTCACACTCGTCATAATTTTCTTCTTTATACAATTACTTTGCTTATTTTTCGTATATTATCATTATTCACGTATTGAATTATCAGCCTGAATTTTTGAATATATACCAGGGATTGCCCACAACAGACCATACCTCTTCTCCTCAAACCTCCATCGTTCGTGCAGAAGTATGCTCTTTTCTCACGCATCCTCTACAACTTTCATGACCACTATCCTTGCTTTTTTTCTGTTCCTCTTCTTTCTATTATGGATAGTAAGAAGAGCCCAAATAACTCCTCGTAAAACAACACTTCCACCAGAAGCTGGTGGCGCCTGGCCATTGATTGGCCACCTCCACCAATTACGAGGGTCAAAACCAGCCCATATAACATTGGGTAACATGGCCGATAAGTATGGATCAATCTTCACTATCCGGCTTGGCGTACATCGTGCTCTCATAGTGAGCAGTTGGGAGATTGCTAAAGAGTGCTTCACCACCCATGACAAAGTCTTTGCCAGCCGTCCAAAAGCTATAGCTTCAGAACTCATGGGCTACAACTATGCCTTGTTTGTGCTTAGCCCTTACGGTCCTCACTGGCGCCAAGTGCGTAAAATAGCTACCGTCGAGGTACTCTCAAACCACCGCCTTGAGATGTTCAAAGACATCCGAGAGTCTGAAGTAAATACATCTATAAAAGAGATATATGAGCTCTGGGTCAAGAACAACAACGTGTTGGTAGAGATGAAGAGATGGTTTGGGTCCCTAACCCAAAATATATTATTTAGGATGGTTATTGGGAAGCGATTTGATGGGACTGCAACCAAGAATGAGAATGAATGGAACGATCAATCCCAGAAGATTTTAAAAGATTTCTTTCAGTTGAGTGGTACAGTTGTGGTAGCAGATGCGCTTCCTTACCTAAGGTGGTTGGACTTGGGAGGGTACGAGAGAGCAATGAAGCGAACTGCAAAAGAATTTGATGTTGTGGTTGAAGGTTGGTTAGAAGAACATAAGCAAAGGAAGGTTTCCGGTGAGGCAAAGGGACACAAAGACTTTATGGATGTGATGTTGTCTATTGTTACTGACAACGAAGAGAACTCCAATCATGATGCTGATACAATCACTAAAGCTACATGTCTGGTAAGCTTTTGATATATCCTATAACTATATTCACACACGAACATATACCTGGAGGCTTTTTGCTCCACCTTGAATATTATGAACATGATTATCTTGTTAACCAAGTGATTGCCATCCATCAACTACTAGTCTACTATCAGATAGGCATAGGCATCATCAAGTCTGTTATGGGAAGAATAACAACCAAAATCTTTCTACTGATCTTCACATCCATATATAATTGTACTCATTTCAAACTATCTGATGCACGTGTTTTAAGTGGACTTTACACCTATTTATTCGGATGGTTTTTGTTTTAAGTTATTCTTATTAGAGAAATGTTAGAACCCTTTTAACATCTTTTAATTGTCCTTTTGGATAACGTCGATTTATTTTTTTTTACTTAAAAAATTGCATTTCGTAGGTATATTTTGAGATTTTTTTTTATATTTTATTTTTTATTTTTTTAATTTCATGTCAACTAGAAAGAGCTTTAACATTTCTCATCTTATTAATACCTACAAGGCATTTAATTTTGGTGCTTTTGAAACATGAGTGACCTCAAACTTTTTAGCCTGACCAGACATGCTTCCACTTTCATGCTTTTGTAGTCCCTTCTCGTAGCGGGTGCAGACACAATAGCAACAACATTGACATGGGCTCTGTCTCTACTTCTTAACAATCGGGAAGCTCTAAAGAAAGCACAACAAGAGATAGATGTCCAGATTGGGAGGGAGAGGCAAGTAAAGGAATCAGATACGAAAAACTTGGTCTATCTCCAAGCTATCTTCAAAGAATCAATGCGTTTACACCCTGCCGCATCGCTATCTGTCCCACATGAGTCCACGGAAGACTGTACTTTGGCTGGCTACCACATTCCAGCAGGCACGCGACTCCTTGTTAATTTTTCAAAAATCCATCGAGACCCACACGTCTGGTCTGATCCAAATGAATTTCGGCCAGAAAGATTCCTTACAACCCATAAGGGTATTGATGTTAGGGGCCAGCATTTCGAATTGTTACCATTTGGTGCCGGTAGAAGAGGGTGCCCGGGAACCTCATTAGCGTTACAAGTTATGCAACTCACACTTGCCACCTTGTTGCAGGCTTTTGAAATTGCAACCCCGTCAGATGAGCCCGTGGACATGACCGAGAAAGTTGGAATTAACAACGAGAAAACCACACCCGTTGAAGTCCATCTCACTCCACGCCTTGCTACTCAACTATACGCATGGTTTGATTAGATATTTGATAACTAAAATGCAAACTACAAAATAATGAGTAACACTATTGAGTAAATTGTTCTACGGCTGCCATACAATTAGGATGACGTGCCAGTGAAATCAGCCATTGATTTTCTTTTTAACAAGTGTTGATCTTAGGGCTGACTTTTACTTCCACATTATTAAGTCGTATGACAGTCGTATAATAATCTACTAAATAACATTACTCTGTAATAATTAGTGTGCACAAGGATTCCTCCTTATGTTTTTCGTTTTACATTTTGGGTTATTGGGGTGTATGTGCTTATGTTATACGTGGCAATAATCATTCACGATTAAAGGGAAGTAAGATGTAGGCATGCAATAAAAGGACTCCAAGAGTAAGAGCATATTTTCTCAGTAGAATTCTAGAATAAGAAGATATATATCTCCTTCATCAGTAGTTTAGTAGTAATAGTATTTATCAATATATGTTTTTCAAAACCCAATGCATCGACTATGTTCTTATCAGTGTCTTAGCTTGTAACGCTTATTTAAGTTGAGGATTGATGAATAATATTAGTTACCAAGTATCAATATGTCAACTATTTAGTTGTTTGGGAGGTCTTGGGTTATACCGCCCCTAAAATTAATCAATTTATTTAATTTATTTGGAATGTTACTAACAAGACTCAACACCTATTAACTGGTAATTAACTGGTAGTATTATCCTGAACACTTAACTTACAAGAGTAAATCATATAGCGGAAAGCGGAATAAAAATGATATGAGTTAATACTAAAATATCTTCAAAAATTTAACATCTATCATTGAATATAAACAAAGACCTCCAAAAGAGTCATGAACTTAGTATTTTCAACTCAGTGAAATACTCCCATCTAAAGATCAATCTGGCAAGCCTGTTAACTTGCAAAACAACAAAGTATTTCATAGTGAAAAGTAATTGCGTAAGTTTACGACTTAATAAGTAAATTATCACAAAGCTGGTTATGCAATAAGCGTTAGATAACATTATATATCCTTTATAAAACGTGACATGTGTTTTACAAAAATATACGTGTTGTCCCCGTTATTATGCCAGTAGAAAAATGAGTAATTTACTTTCAAGTATAGGAAACACAATTCCGATAATAATTCATTTATATTTTAATGCCTGGAATCATGAATAAAACCTATGTTTGGCGCTGTCTCAAGGAATCTATGGTAAAATACTGGTGTCTCGGATTTTGCTGCATACCATCATATACTAATGGCCCGATCAAATTAGACATTGGGTTGCCCACTCTATTTGGAAAGTTGTCATAGTGACCCCATTTGTAAATGGTCCGCCCGTTACAACTAATCATTTGATCCAAGACCAAACATAAAAGTAAATCTCTTTAAC
>JAJPGS010001346.1:0-193588 GCA_028654335.1 Alnus rubra | reverse complement strand
TCAAGTGAAGTCTTTTTGGAGAGTGCGAATCTGTCTTCATGGAAACATGCATTATCAGAAATATTAAAAGCAGAGTAAATATGAATCCCAGATTGTTGTTGGAGATAGAATTTATATCTATAAGGTAATTACATTAGCAAAGCCAGACTTACACACAAATACCTGGGTTTTCATGGGCTTTTATGTGGCCTTTCTCATGAATCCTGAGGCAAGTTTATGAAACACAATTTCTTATGTGAACTTATCAAAGCGATTCTAGCTGTGACCCTTGTGGGTGATAAGATGGAGTTGTAAACCTATGTGTTGATATTTTGATGCTTCCTTGACAGTAAAATGTGGCTTAAGTTAAAACAGACAAAATCAGGACTCTAAGTTGGACTTTAAGTTTATGCATGGCATATATGAACTGCAGACATTAAGAAGAATTGATAATGCTGTAGACAACTTTCTCAGCTGTCTATGTCTTACTGATGATGCCAACTGATTATAAACTGATCGTTTATATTTTCACCTGTGGTAGGTCTCTACCTCCAAAAATACTGGGCCCTGATGGAAAAAATCTGCAACTTCATTTCAAAACAAGAATGCCGCCACACCTATTCACAGGCGGAAAGGTTGAGGGAGAGCAAGGAGCAGCCATCCATGTTGTCTTGCTAGACCAGAATACAGGCAGTGTTGTGCGAACTGGATCAGAATCAGCAGCCAAATTGAACTTAGTGGTGCTTGATGGAGACTTCAATGAAGAAGCTGATGAGGATTGGACCAAAGAGCACTTTGAAAGCCAGGAAGTAAAGGAACGTGAGGGGAAAAGACCACTTTTGACTGGGGAACTACAGGTGATCCTCAAGGAAGGAGTTGGAACATTAGGAGATCTTACTTTTACCGACAATTCCAGCTGGATAAGGAGCAGGAAGTTCAGGCTTGGTGTTAAGGTTTCCCCTGGATATTGTGAGGGGATTCGTGTGCGTGAGGCTAAAACAGAGGCTTTTTCTGTAAAAGATCATAGGGGCGAATGTGAGTTTTTTAAGTTGTTTCTACTTTTACTTAGGATAGGACATTTTGCATTTTGCTTGCTAGTCAGGATAGAGGGTCTAGAGTCATTCCTCTCTTTTATGAATAGGTGTCGTAGTCGTTTTAATTACATATGCCGAGTGTAGCCCTATATAAGTTGGTCTAGTGTGCTTTTTTATACACAAGTCACAAAACCAGTTCTCATGAAGCACTTCATTTAAATGTGAAACAGTTAAATTGTTAACTGCTCTCACTTTGGTGAAGGGAAGCACTCGCCTTTTATGGTATGATCTGGAAGATGATGGTTAGTAAAGCTTATTAATTGCAGTAGTGAGAGAACAACCTCAACTAATGTTTTTTTTATTTTATTTTTAATAAATAAATCAATCTCATTAGAAGCGCAGAAGGGTGCAATTCGAGTAGACATAAAGTATACAAGAGAGACCCTCAATTAGAGAGAAACTAATGTTGTCTATTTCAAATGAGAATCACTATAATAGGATCACCTGCCTAGTGCAGTTAGTAGGAACTGAAGATTGATTGGTTTAAATACCAACCATTATAATTTCTGTTGAATTTTTTGTATACAACAACCAATCTATTTTTGGTGTCCCAGAGCTCACTTAGTTTAGTGTGAGTTGCGCGGTGCTAGTCCTATGTCTATGCATATATTTAGGTTCTAGGCAAAGGTAGAAATGTTTCTCTTCTTTCTTTTAAAAAATCCACGCAAAGCTTGTGTTAATGAAATTATTCTCTGTGTAATTTCAGTGTACAAGAAACATTACCCTCCTGCTTTGCATGACGAAGTTTGGAGATTGGATCGAATAGCAAAGGATGGAGCACTGCATAAAAAGTTGATTAAGGCTGAAATTGTAACAGTTGAAGATTTCCTTCGCCTTCTTGTCAAGGATCCACAGAGATTAAGAAGTGTAAGGATTTACTTAGTTTTCACTTTTGTTCATAAACAGTTTTCTCTTTCCTTTTTATTTCATGTTCTTTCTTTGAGTTTGATCGTTGCCCATTTTCTGTTTCTTATTTTGTTGTTCACAATGTAGGTCCTCGGGAGTGGAATGTCCAACAGGATGTGGGAGAACACAGTGGAGCATGCAAAGACTTGTGTCTTGGGCGGGAAGCTTTTTATTTTCTACACTGATGAAACACACAGCACTGGCATTGTTTTCAACCATATTTATGAGCTCACAGGCCTTATTGCTGAGGGGCAATTCCTCTCTCTGGAATCGCTTTCCCACAGCCAAAAGGTTGGATTTTCTTAATTTCTCTGGAATGTTGATCACCATAATACATCTATTAATTTGGCCAGATTAATATGTGCTCTTCTTACACTAATTGCACACAACACATACAAAGCTCTAAAAAGAGAAGTACCAAACTAGATAATCATAATACTAAAGTATAATCTTACTTGGATGTTTTAACTAAGAACATCAAATAACTAACAACAATTAAGGTACATAACGCACCATAGTCACCGGAGGGACAAGGATCCTCTCCATTTCAAGTGAAATAGAGAGTAACTATTTTATGGTCAGGATTTAATGTTGTTCCATCTAATGGTATAAACGATGCTACATCATTTAAATTTTTTGAATAGCGTGCCAATATATTTATCATGTGGCATCATTTAAACTGTTAGATACAATAATATTAAATCCTTACCATGGAATGAGAAAAGCATCTGAAGGTCAATTCATATTGTTATTATGTGGCATTCAGAAATGAAATAATACATGATTATAGATTTTCTGCATGCTACAAAGTGCTTTTCTGCTTGTGTAGTCATAAATCTTAATTTTGACTCCTTTGGCATAAGGGATTGCATAAATTGAGTGACAGTAGCTAGGCTATTCTGCTTCTATTATTGGTTTGTTTGAAAATTCTTTTCACAAAATTATCTGCAACCTCTCTTCATGAATTGAATGATTTTGTCCATTGATACATAACATTTTTGTTTTAGTTGATAAGCATTCATTTGATACTCTCTTTTAGTAAATTCAGCTCATTCCTTTGGAACTTCATACAGCTTTAGTGGATACCCGGTGAAGAGAGCATATGATAATTGGCATCAAGCTGTAGAATATGATAGCAAAGGCCTAAACTCCCTCGCCACTACTAATAAGGCAATAGTGCCTCAGCTACACCTATAGCTGATCACAACCTATACTGCAGGTCGGAATATCAACTGTACATGTCAGAACAGGCAGCAGTATATCTCTGAACTGGACACACAATGCCAATATGTCCCTCAGTTGATTGAATTTCCATGTGTGAGGCTAATCAAACAGCAGTTATGACATTAAACAACTCACAAGCATCATTATCAGACAGCATAGATTGCATGCCAGTTGGAACTCCTGCAGTTGGGAATTCATATTTTCCAGAGATTGGTCTCACCCGAGAATGGGGAGGGGTCGGAAGACATTTTTGCCGAGGAAATCCGCCTTAGGAGTTCGGAGATGTTGGAGAGTGATGACATGCAGAGACTGCTAAACATATAGTACGGGATGGTGTTGGAATGGGGGTGGTTTTGGTCATCTGATGAGCCTGTTCTCTTACAGTGTTGAATATGAGTCTCAGATGGATAGACATTGGCAACGAGCGCGGCCGGAGCTCAGGAAAGCATTCATTGGATGGCTAAACTTAAAGCCGCTTTAAGGTGGGGATATTTGTAAGGAAAAAAGCAGCAGAAAGGAGAGCTCAGCTTACTGAGCTAGATTGACTTGAAAAATTGGATCTATTTTCTCCTGGGTTCTGTGGAATAATATAATTTGGTGCCTTGAAATTCAAACCATTTGATTCCCAGAAGACACAGATGAAGAAATGAAGGCTGATCATGATTTCAAGGAAACCTGACTTCTTGACACTCAAAAGAGATGAGAGAGAATAGTAATGCAGCATGTTTGCTGGATGTTTTACCTCGATTTACTTGTTCCAAGCATCTTTTCTCTTTTTTAGTTTTTTTTTTTGGGTTTCCTTTCTCTGATGAATTCCCACTGCATGGGTCTTTTCTTCATGTTTTGTAATATTATTATTCTTTCTCCATACTCAATTCACTATTTATAGTCTTTTTCCCAACAAGATTCATGTGTTGATCAATATTTTATGTTTTTGAAGGAAGGCAAAATCGTCTTGTATGTGTTTAATATTTACAATGGTTGTCTTTGTGTTAGAATGCATATAGTGGCTTATGGGAGTTGTGTTACTTTTCTCGACTAGAGTATGTTTGGCCCCCAATTTTATAGTCAAAAGCGTGTTTTTTAAACAAAATCATGAAAAGTGTTTTTACCTCGCTTATCTATGTTTTCAAATATCATATTTTATTAATTGCGTTTTGAAATTGCTTGTTTTCAAACTGCAAGTTTTGAACTACTAAATAAATCAAATGGACACTGTTTGTTATTCGTTAATTTGTTAATTTTAAAAATGCCTAAACAATCGCACTCTTTCTAACAAGAAAAAAAAATACAAAACTTTGCATTCTCGACTTAGAGTACGTTTGCCCTCGCAATTTTGTAGTTCAAAAGCGCATTTTTAAACAAATCATGAAAAGTGTTTTCAACTACGCTTATCTACGTTTCAATATCATATTTTATTAACTGCGCTTTGAAATTACTTGTTTTCAACTGCAAGTTTTGAAACCATTAAATCAAATGGACACAGTTTGTTATTCATCAATTTGTTAATTTTAAATATGCTAAACATTGCACTCTTTCTAACAAGGAAAAGAAAAAAAATACAAAAAATTTGCATTCTCGACTTAAGTACGTTTGACCCCACAATTCTTTAGTTCAAAAGCGCATTTTTAAACAAAATCAAGAAAAGTGTTTTCAACTACGCTTATCTACGTTTTCAAATATCATATTTTTATTAACTGCGTTTTAAAATTGCTTGTTTTCAAGCTGCAAGTTTTGAAACCACTAAATCAAATGGACACCGTTTGTTATTCATCAATTTTGTTAATTTTAAATATGTTAAACAATCGCACTCTTTCTAACAAGGAAAGAAAAGAAAATACAAAAAAATTTGCATTCTCGACTTAAGTAGTTTGGCCCCACAATATTGTAGTTCAAAAGTGCATTTTTAAACAAAATCAAGGAAAGTGTTTTCAACTACGCTTATCTACATTTTCAAATATCATATTTTTATTAATTGCGTTTTAAAATTGTTGTTTTCAAGCTTCAAGTTTTGAAACCACTAAATCAAATGGACACGGTTTGTTATTTCATCAATTTGTTAATTTTAAAAATGCTAAATAATCACTCTTCTGACCAAAAAAAAAAAAAAAAAAGCATACAAAATTTTATAAGTTTTAATCTTAATTTATAAGGATGTTATCCCAAAATATTGACTAATGTGCTCTCTAATCTGAAATGAACCAAACCTGAAACCACCTTTCATAAACGGTAATTGCAGAACACTAGGAATTAACCAACCTGTGTATTAACCGACCATTGTTCCTAGATTTTGAAATACAATAATATGAAATTTACACGTCTTTTCTTATTGTTAGAAAAGAAAAAAAAGAAAAGAGAAGGATTACACATTCTTTTATTCATCTTTAAATCGAAAGACACTAAGAATTTCTCATGCCATTGTCTATCAACAAGGAGGAGGAAAAGTCGAAAGAATAAATTAGAAGAAGATCTTACGTTAACAGTTATACTAGAAATTATATTCAGTAGCAGAGAGAAATAAAGGAGGGGAAAAGATAAAAAGATGAAGAAAATACATAATGATACAAGCTCCTCTAAGAGGAGTAAATTTATGATGGTGATGCCCTTCAATTCTCAAAGTTAGAGGTCTCATAACACGACCCAAGAGAGTAAGCATCGAATCCGAATTCCCATCACTCAACATCATCTGATTATGTTCCTGCATGAGGTGCACAGGATCCTGTCAAAGAGATACAACAGAGATTTATGTTGAAATAAACTCAAGCTGTCCAAAAATAAATAAATACAATCAGTTATGTCTTGGTATAGACAAAAGGTGTCTACATGTTAATCAAGCAAATGATGCAAAGAATTAAGTTGGTAGGACACATTATATATGACCTGAACTATGCATAGGAGTTACAAATCTTCCCTCTATTTCCACTTGCACCAAAAAAGATGGCAAAACTACACTGCATTTCACTGTTTATCTTGTATTAAAATGGCTACAGCCTTTGAATTTTATTCATTGTTTAGAAAAGTGGTTTGAATGGCTCTGCATTTCATTTTCAATCTTTAATTTCTGAGCTTCTAGTAGTACATAACACCTTATTTAAGCTCGAATAATATGGTCAAGCTTTCATATCCCAACGTTTGTCTGCCTTTGTAGTCCATAACATTATATATATATAAAGAAAAATGTTGAAATATGTGTTCTGTTATTCTAAGCTAAACAATTGATGTGTTACTTGTTTGTACTTTTATGCAACAGGAGTAGATTTTGGTATTGAGGTACCTTAATTCAAAGATTCAGACCCTTCATTCAAAACAAACGGTCTGAATTTAGCCACATAAGGCTTCAAAGAAAATAAAAAAGCAAAGTAAATGGGTGGCCGGACAACCTCCTTGAAGAGTGGCTGACCACCGTTTATCCTTTGAGGGGTTGGACGAATTAAAAAAATTATATATATATATATATATGACGAGGAACCACTCTAAGGCAGGGCCACTTCAGGGCCACTTTGTGTACCTACTCCTGTAAATAAAATTTCATTTACTTGATGTGTGTGCAATCAATAATTAAGATTTGTTAGATCATAAGTTCATTTTTTTAAAAAAATATTTATTATTTTTATATTATAAAAGAATATAAGTCAACTGAAATAAGCCATAGTTAGCTGATAAGGATCCTATCTAGACAACATTCTCTGCTACATCTTTAATGAGCATATCTTTGTTTACTACTACTATCCATCATTAATGACCATATCCGTCTCTGCTATATATATATATATATGTACCAATATAATATAACAAATATGTAAAAAGGATTCGCTCCAAATGAATGGCCCTTAAGATATATGATTTCCGACTAATTATGTTTGAAATTTATAATGCATAAACTCATCATTAGTTATCAGACAAGTATGTATTTCATAAATCAGGCTGGCCAACAGAAATGAATATGCATTTCATAAATCAATTTTAAGGTACAACATTAGTCATTGACATAGAATGCACACCAGATAATGCATTCTCACTCTATGAATTTAACACTTGGTGGGATAGTAACCTGACCATTATAAAGATCTATCCACATAACAGCATCACAAAAATAAAATCTTTGGTAAAACTCAAGGTTACATGGCTGTAGGCATAAAAATAATCAAACGAGGGCATCCAACAAACAATCAGCAATGAGTCGATAACAACACAATGAAGAGAATTGATTAGCAAGTTGTCGGCATGCTTGGATGAAATGAATGATTTCCAATGACCCCTGTTTTTCTTTTGCACCCTATTACCGGCAACGAAACTATATATATAGGCGTAATGCAGTTTATTTTGCAGTATTCAATGCAAAATTGTCCTAAAAATGCTTAGCAGGCTATCAGTCAACATCCATGATGTATCATCAACATTGTTCTTTGTAGTTATTTTGAAGTCATTGTTTCATGGAAGTAATGATAGTTAGAACTTAGAAAGGGTATCAGCTTGAGATTTGTGACCAAACAAAGCTGATTATGTAAGCAGTATGTGAGCAAGCAAACAAAAGAAAAAAAAGTTGTAAGAACATAATATCAAGCTGGAAAAGAAAAAGAAAAAAGTTAGGAAATGAGATTCTGCACATATCAAGTTGTGTTAACCAGAATTTAGCTTCTATGGTTCACTGAGTCTGAGAATGCGACACCCATTTAAAATTATGACTTCGTCAAAGACTCCAAAGAAATGTGCACATATTTTTTTTTAAAAAAAAAAAATCAGCAGCAGAAAAGGCAGGATATTATCATACCCGTTTCGCCATTGAGTTCATTATATCATCTAAAGAGTCATAACTGTTGTGCATGAAACCATCCTGTAACTTTGTTTGCTCCAAGAGGTAGTCCGCATTGTCATTCATCTTTGTGTCAGATCAGATTTCTCAACCTCACCGTGATGACCAATGGACAGAGCACCACCATTTAATTGGGGAATCAGAGACACATCAAAACTTTTGCTGCAGGTTGCATTATTTTGCTCCAAACTCCGGCCAAAGGGACTCACTATACCATTGCAGAAACCGTAAAATTTACTGCACTGACGGTATGATTCAAGTTTTGGTTGTAATTCTGTTTCTGTTCTTCCCATCTTTGCTTTGATGTGTAATTATATTCTGAACAACATTACCAATGAAGCCTCTTGACATTGTGTATTTCCTCTTGAATCCTCTAGAGGAGCTGAAACTGACTTGTTGATGGAAAACTAATTGGGCTGTTCCCATATGAGGGCTGGTAGAGGATATATTCGAGTTATTAGAAAGCAACTGATCTTGATTAAAAGGTTCACTCAGTGGCAAAGAAGTTGATGAAAATCTGGATAACTGAACCGCCCCCTGCCAGCTTTCATTACTTCTATTATTATCCAAAAAATTAGAGAACCGCCACTCCTGACGTTGAAAGAATCTGGAGTCCGTGAAACCACTCCAAGAGAAGATTGGTTTCCAAATGCTCCTCTATTATGTTGTGGATTTCCTTGCAACACCAAGGATTGCTTGAGACACTTGATAACAACTATTCGAGCTAGCAACAGTCACTCTGTTGTCAGGGAAGCTAGTAGCACAGTAAAACCTGTTGAATTCCTAATGGGATTGAAATCTCCAATGGGTGTAATGAACTTGCTCTGTTGCAACTGGTTGAGCTCTAATGATGTCGGAATACCTTGAAATAAACTTGCACTTTGGTTTGAAGGCAACAGAGTTGGCTGGAGCTTCCCAAGACCATTGACAGAGCTGCTCAAGTTTTGACCACTTGGTTGTATAAGTCCAGAAGAGGTAATTCCACGAAGTGTTAAACCAGCAGTGGAATTTAGTCTACCAAGCATCCCACCTGGTGTATATGATGATGATAGAGCTGAGCTTGAAAGCCTTCCTGATCCAGCCAAGGTGCGAATATCTCCAAATCCATCTAGTGAAGCCATGCGCAAGTAAGACGAATCATTAACCCAATACAGCAGCCATACTAGCCTGCTGAGTTGCCATAACATTGACTCTTTTCAGGTAGAGCCTATATTTCTGCAACACGAGATGACGCAGTAAGCTTAAAGGTACTACTGCAATGTAAATTCTTAAATATTACCGGATGTCCTAAATAAAGTATGGCTTATTTCATGAAGGCATATGTACCCAATTTTGTCATGCAAGCTGAGCTCCTCCCAGCTAGCTGGGGCATAGGCATGCAATCTATTACTAAAATTCCGAAATTACAACACAAACTTCTGCTAATCTGGAATTGGACACCCCTATCTTTGATAAAGAAAAGAATTCTCTGAATTATTAAATTTAAATATCAAATTACCCCCTAATCAACCCATGCATTGTACTACTCAAAAAATTCTAAACTAACTCTTCCACTCCTGATTTATGATCTTAGGTTTTCTCCATAAAAAATAGGGTTTATGGTTTTAAATTCTATTGGAAAATTCAAGAATTAATCAAATTTTAAATTCTATTAGAAATCTCATGATTTAATCAAATAAATATCTATATATTTAACAAGAAATGCTGTCTTTTTTGATTCATTCTTCTATTGTTTCCAAGTACTTTAAGCCAAATCTTTCACAGTAGTAATGGCCGTCAAGTTAACACAACGGAGCTGTTTGGTAAGTTGTGGGAATGGATGTTTATTTGAATAGTAATAATAAATGATTGATGTGATATAAAATTTGAGAATGTTTTATAGAAAAGTGAAAAAGTTTTGTTTTGTAGTGAGTTTTTTATTTGAATAGTAATAAAAATTATTGATGTGATGTAAAAAGTGTAAAAAGTTAGAATGTTTTTTATTTGATTTTTTGGGAGAAGTGAAATGGAAATTGAAATTGTTTGGTTGGGTTACCAAACATTATTCCATCTAACTCAAATCCAACGTTATTCACAGGTCCAAAGCTTTCTAACTGGAGAATATCTCACTGTAAAGGCATAACCATATTAGTTTTTTTTCCTGAAAGTGAAGAAGAGAGAGGAAAGATCTGTGCCTGCAGATGGCTTGCCACATTTTCCCTTGTAAGCCCTTCACATTCATCAGGTCAAGAATTTTCTTAGGAAAAGCCTCTGCATTAGAAATTAAATAGGAATTAGGCATGATAAGCCCATGCAACAAATACAAATTATCACTTCTTTGTAGCAGATACTCACTTTCAAGTCCCAATTGATTTACAGCTGCAACAAACTTTCTGTGCAGCTCTACAGACCAAACTACGCGAGGCTTCTTCTGGTTGATGGTCTTCATTCTCATTCTCATTTTCTTCATCTTCTTCTTCCTCATCTTCATTTTGGTCCTTCCGCTTCCTACTGAGTTTGCTCTGCTCTGCATTACCTGTTGATGTGACATCTTGGCCACTGTCTCCAGTACCATGACCACCTTATCTTCATTGGGGACTTATTTTGCTCCTTGCAGTCAAATTTCTTTCGTCGGAGTACATGTTGCCATATGTTTTGAGCTCTTCAATCGAACAGGTTTCAACAAATAGTCACATGCACCATGGGTAACTCCCTTCATCACAAGCTTCGTATCACTATGGGCTGACAACACTGGAACCACATTAAAAGACAAATTAAATCAATCAACCATTTCACTCATTAATTCTGAAACAACCTTTTTCTATTTTTTGGATTGAGCACTTAATAAAAATGTGGTCACAAGAAAAATCCTTCCGCTCCAACCAGAGCCCTTTGACCTTACATCTATAGCAAAACTATACACATTTGTGGACACAAAATCATAGGATATATATATATATATATATCAAAGAACAAAGAAAAGCTCAAGCTTACTGATGACAGGTAGGTCCATTTCAAGCCCCACATGCTCAAGGAGCTTAAAACCATCCATGTCTGGCATATTCACATCACTGATAACAAGGTCAAACTTGTTTCTGTTCTCCCTCAACATTTTCAGTGCCAAGACCGCCTGATTGGTCGTAGTAACTGCATAAACCGGAAATCCCATTTATAAATACATCAAAACCAGATACTAAAATCAAACATGACAGATTCATGTGTAATTCACAATCAAAATCACAGTATCCAAAATACTCAAAGAGGATTACTGAATACCCATTAAAAACACCGTCTCTAAAATGTTTCTTATAAAACAAAAATGAATGGTAATTGGCATCACTCATCAGATTAACAAAATCATTCGATATTTGATACAGAAAGCAACCAAATAATACACTTTTCAATAAACTACGTATAATACTTAACAAAAAAACACAAATTTTGTAAAATTAGAAATGAATAACAATTCAAGTTCAATCCACATGTTCCACAAAACCAAACGCAAAAACATAAAAGCAGGAAGGCAACAGACCGTGATATTGGCATTTCTGAAGCAAGGTGTTCAAAACTTTGAGGCAAATTGGGTCGTCATCTACAGCCAGAACACGCATACCCACCGGAAACCTGTCCTGGCCCGCATCTCCGTCCACCAAACTACCTCTTTGGTCCTCCACAGTCATTGTCAATCAACAACTCCGGAGAGACCCAGATGAGAAACAAGGCAACAAAACAGAGATCAAATAGCAAAGTTTCAATTTTGAACGTTGAGACTCAATTTTTCGACCCTTTTCCACCAAACCCAACCCAGAAGACAAATAACATGAACAAGGAGTCTGAAAGAGAGATATCAAGACTCAAGAGGAGGAGGTACTAAAGAAGTGCTAGAGAGAAAGAGAGAGATGAAATGGATAGTAAGTAAAAGCTGTACAAAATGAACAATGATGGTGATGGCCAGAACAGAGTTAGAGATTCAACCCAACAAAACAGATATCTTTTTTAGTATTTTAGTGAAAGACTTTTCTTTATATCTCTCTCTCTTCTCTGTTGAATTGTTCTCTCTCTACTGTGTATTTTGTCTTTAGCTTTTTCTTTCCAACAGAACAGAAAAGCCTTTTACTTTTATATTATTTTGCTTCATGGATTATTTATTTTTTATTAATTTTTGGGTAAACTCTCTTTCTCTCTCTCTCTCTCTTTCTTTCTCTGGTCTCTATATGAGAAGTGGAAGACCTTTTTGGGTTTGATAATATAGGTCTGACGTCCACAACAGCTTGATAGACCCTACCATTTCTTTTAAATAATAAAATAATTCATCAATGTGGATTGTTCAGTTATAGTGAATCATTGTTCATTAAGCTATTTATCCTCCTTTGGCTTTGTGAGTCAAATGTACTTCCTAAATCCATTGCTCAATAATAGCAACCAAACGGATGGGTCCCTCCATTGCCAAATTTTACTGAACCAATGATTCAAATTTTATTGAACTTAGTATAAGGTCTAATACTCTTTTACGGTAGATCAATTGACTGTTTTGAATTGCAGTCGATTCGGGCAGTTAATTCTTCTACAAATTCTTAACAGTCGATTAACTGTTTTGAATTGCAGTCAATCTAAGGCCGAGCAGCTATTTAAAAGGAGTTTATCTTTCGAAACAGATGTCAAATTGTTCAAATATCTGGTCGAATAGGTAGATCCCATCAAAATCTACTCGGACAGTCAGACACGTTGCAATTTGTTAATCAAATTGCAGCCAATCCCGTATCTCTTATATTAAAAAAAAATAAAAATAAAAATAAATAATGAAAATGTCATTGTAAAGCATGAAAACATATTCTGTTTAAGTTACACTCGGGTAATCTATGGAGAATCTGGCAATTATTGGGGTCTTAAATGCTAATCATATTAAAATTTCCATTATTGGAAATATAATTATAGCAAGAATTGTTTTGATTGATTGTGAGGGACCCGTGACATGAGACCCTTCTTAAATAATAGTTCCCATTTCAAGCTGAAGACAATTTTGGCCTTTTGTAAGGTTCATTGTTGCCTTTTTGTTTTCCTAAGGGGCCATAAGCATTCCTAATTTTAGCATTTCTTTAATTTTTTTTGTTGTTTTCTACATAGCAAGTACCTTCTGCATTGGCTAATATACTCTAAACTTGTCCCATTAGTTGAGTTTCTACTCCATCCCAATTCCCATGCTAATGCAACTATAAAAAAAATTGCTTTCTGAATTTTTCCCTAAGCAACGGGTTTTGTTTGTTAACGTGTTTTGAAGGGTTTTTTTTTTTTTTTTTTTAAAGAACTCTATTTAAGGGTACCGAATTATCTGCCTATTTGACTTAATGGTACTGAACTTTAAAACGTCTCAAACTAAGATATCTAATTTTTAAAACGTCTCAATAACAAGTGCTCCATTAGGATTTGCTATTAAATCTTGCTAAAATTCTCAAAATACCCATATGTTTATTTTTTAAAATAAATTTATAAAATATTTCAAAGATTTAGGCATGGGTATTTTTTTTCTTTTCTTTTTTCCTAAAAAATTGGATGGATATTTTGAAAATATTGGCAGGATTTAAAAACAAATCCTAATAAATCATCTGTTATTAAGACGTTTTAAAAATTGAGTAAACTAATTTGAAACGTTTTGAGGTTTGAAGGACTATCATTATGTAACCCTTTTTCTCACTTTATCTTATAATGCCTTTAATTCTAATAATGGGTCTTGCAAAAGGTTACAATAATGCTACTTTTCCTTACAAGGTAAATGATTTTGCTAGTTTTGCTTTGTTAGGTATAATGGATTAATGCTACATATCATCTTTGTGTTTCTTTTTTGTCTCTTCAAAATTGATGTAACTCTTAAAATTACCACTGGATCAAAATCCAGTAGTGGTCTATCATAAATTCAATAGTAATTTTAAAATTCACATTAATTTTAAGGGGACAAAAGGGGAACACAAATGTGATATATAACATTAGCATTTTTCTTTTTCTTTTTCTTTTCTCAAATTGGGTAGGAACTTTTTTTTTTTTTTTTTTTTTTTTATCTAATCTAGTCTATTGAACCAACATATGTTCCTACAATTTTAATATGATTAATAAAGCATGTGACATCGCTTCTTAGAGCACGTGACTCTCACACATGTTTCAACATCTGTCGTTAAAATATGTGATTTTTGTATATACTTTAAAAGTCGATATCAATTCTTTCAAAGAAAAAAAAAAGAGTCGACATCAGTTTAATCCACTGGATGAAAAATTTCTTCCAACAAAAGGAAACCTTTGTCAATTGAAGAGACATTTAGGGTTTGAATATTAAATATGTAGGCCTTCGAACATGCTCAAATTTGATTGCTCAAATTCATTTTCTTTTCTTTAATACAGCTTTGCAATGGTTAAACAAACCACCATGGAAAGATTGCTTGAAGAAAAAGACAATGAAACAGAAACAACAAATAAATAAATAAAGGTTAACATGTTTAAGGAGAAAAATTACAATTGCGTACAACGTTTGGCAAAAGGAGAAAAAGTCAATGAAATTAATGTAATATGATGACTGTAGACGACAATTCAATCCTCAACCAAAAATAGACAGATGGAGATTGGAGAGAGCCAAAGACATGGCCAAGAGATTCTTGTTTTATAATAAAGTTTTTTTTTTTTTGTCAAATTATATCAGATGAATTTATTTCAATTTAGTTTGTCAAAATTGATTTGTTTTCTTAAAATATATAATTTTGCATTTAGATTAATGGAAATTCTTTTAACACAATCTATTAAACCGATAGTCTATTCAATAATTTTGATAATTACGTATTTTAAGAATACATATCAATTTAATAAATTAAGTTTAAGGAAAATTCATCTGACTTAGATTTGAGGAAAATTTTGTTCCTCGGTTTATGTTTATCACTAATATTCCAAATATCATCAAAATTATAATTATTTATTTTAATATAATTATTAGAGAGAGAGATGTATAATGTAAATAAGACCCATGAACTTATAATTTTCAAGTAATTATTGAGATTAGGATATTCTATAATTATTTACAGGTGATTGTAAGAAATCACTTATGAGACCCATCTGACCGATAAATGGTTGGCAGCCCAATTTTAATTTGGTTAAGTGGGTCCGGATAGTAATCTCTCATAATCACTTGTCTGAATTCTCTCAAAAAAGATGTGTATGGCTTATAAGGGAATAAGATCATCTCCATTTCATTTAATGAAATTGATACTATCTATTTCAAATGAAAAGTTGAGATTCAAAGTTGATGCATCTAATGGTGTATATGAAATTAATGTTGGCATGTCTTTTAAAAATTTAAATAATACGAAATTATTTATACCATTAAATGCATCAACTTTAAATAATAACTATAAATTAAATAGTATCAATTTCATTTGAAATTGAGATGATCATATTCTGCTTATGAGTACATTTCATTAATAATGTCTAATCAATATGAGAATTATTCTGATAATAAAATTTTTTAATTTTCAACCAATTTATATAAGAGTAACTTAAGAAAATATAAAAAAAATAGAACCATTTTAAGTTACTCTTTATATATATATATATATACTTGGGATGGAAGAAAAAAAAAAATTGGTATAGGAAGACTGGTTTTCACGCTGTCAGAGAGATAGGGTGGACGATGATTCTCTGAATTGGGTAGCCCTTGGGCATTGCTAAAAGTACCTGAAGAGTACACTTCTCATGTGAAGTCCTTTCTGAAAGTGCACAAATATCACCACGTTTCGAACTCTGATTGGCTGGCCACAAGTTCCGAGTATGGGAACTAATTTTAGATTCCGGACCCAGAAAGAGTTGCAGCCTTTTTCTGATGATGACACGTCGGTTGGTGCCAGCCTTAGCAGCGATAAGGACCTCTTCAAGTCCAAGCTCGGGGGGGCCAGAAAGAGTACCAGTTTTTTTATTGTCACGCCGAGTTTATCAAATATGAAATCCTCCGAAGAAATATTTGTATATTAAAAATTGAGAACCCTTCTATAAGAATCGTAAAAGTGATATTTTATAGCCTCCACTCAAACTTTGCTACATCAGCTAAAACCAACGTATAAAATAGAGATGAATGCAGCCAATCCTTCACCTAATTGGCATATTTTCATCTTTTTCCTTCTTGGTCTAGCCGGATATGAACACCCTGACCGTTCTCAGCCACTGACGACTGCAACGCCAACCATCGGGACCCGTCGCCAACACCCACTAGAGGAGCACTGCCACACTGTCCCGCTCAACCACCGGGACAACGCCGACCACCACACACAGCACTTCAATTACTCCTACAAATAGCTTCAAAACCATTGCTAATTAGGAACAAATTTCACAAAAATTCAGCGCGATGATTATCAACAACAACCTAAAGTATTGTTCAGTAGCCACCGCTGGAGCACAAAACACCAAGAGCAAGATTTGAAAACACATTCACAAAAAGCTAGAACGGTGTCGTACCTGTCCAGGAGTGATCGGCCCAACGATCACCATTTTCGCAAGGAAAACCAAACGAAGCCACCCACCACTGGTTCGGCTGGATCTGGGCAAGATCCGGCTAGAAACCCACGCACACCAACAAGGGTTTGGTGGGTTGGGGTGCGTGGGTTCCCGACGATGTTGGGAGCTCGCCGGTGGTTGGGGTCGGGGTCTGTCACTGGACAGATCTCTCATTCTCTGTCACTGGACGGATCTCTCATCGCGGTGACTTCGTGGATTACTATCGTCTCCAATAAAATCCTCCTTGGGCGGTGAGTCTGTGGATTCCGACGACGGCGTTCGACTGGGAGAGGTGGGGTTGTATGTGGTTGGTTCACCAGGCCTAAGGTTAGAAGGAAATAGAAATAAGAAAAGTGATAATCCGGTGTATTAAGCTATAGTATATTTAGTGTGTTTTAAATGATGTGTCAAACCCTTATTGAATGCTGAAAAACACTAGTTTTACAGATGGTTCGGATAGAAGGTATTCTTTTAAAAATTAGGATTTACCTTCAATACAGATTTACTGTAAACACCACTTTTACGACCTTCAATAAACCACTCCACCTCTCCAGCCAAACGCAGCCGCCAGAATCCATGGAGCCACTGTTGGAATATGCTGAAGGCCCTCTCTAGCCGAAGTTGCCACCGAAATTCATGGAGCCATCGGCGGTGTCTTCGTAGATGAGAGAGAGAGAGAGAGAGAGAGAGAGAGCCCCTTTGATTTTTCCGATTTGGAAATTTGATTTAGGTTTTTGTGGATTGGGTTTTCCTTGGATTGTTGATTGTTGTTGAGGTGAGGTTCATGGTCGATTGTAGGGTGGCTGATTTGGGTGAGTTTGGTGATTCACCTGTTACTTAGAGATGGCCGAATGGGTGAGAAATCTTTAAATTGGTTTTCTTGTTTGGTTGGGTTGTCTGCAATATGAGAGAGAGAGAGAGAGAGAGAGAGAGAGAGACCGGACTTGTAACAAACAACCAAGGGCTAATGGCCAGATTTGGAGTGAGCCATTGGTAGATCATTTGTGCGTTCTGAGAAAGTAGAGCCTCAACTAGCCCCATCCCAGTTTAATTATTTAGTAGCTAAGGCAGCCATTATCAGCCTGTTGTCCTTTGGAGGGCCCTTCATTTTTTATTCATTCTTTGAGAAATGGAAGAATTAGTACAGAAAATCCCAATCATCCAAAAAAGAGTCTTCTTCTCAAGTAATTTATCGCAATCGTTCAAACTATGAGTTTCACATTTGATTATGTTATATGGATTCAAGGCGCAATCTAAATTCTTACTTGGGAACAGTTTTATGCATGGTCTAAAGAAAAGTGTAATTTCAGTTATTTGAGCTTCTTAGAGTATCATCAGTAGTAGTGAATATTGTGAAAAAGAAGAAAGAAGAAAGAGTCGGCCGCATGGTGGAGGCTGAACTCAGCTAGAGTGGTGAGGGTGGAGCCGGCCGCAGCAATCGTCGGTGGCTAAGAACGGGTTGTGTGTTCAGATCCGGATAGACCATAAGGAAAAAGACAAAAGTGCCCCAATTTGATGATGGATTGACTGCTTTCATCCCAATTTTATTTGATGTGTTTAGCTAATGTGCAAAGTTTTATTGGAGGCTGTAAAAATTAGATTTTATAGATGGTATGGATAGAAGTGGCTCTCTAAAAATTAATATTTATCTTTGAAATATATGATTTTTAGGTATATTCTTAATAGATATTTTGATTCTCACATTAATTATTAAAAAAATACGTGCTCTAAAAAAATAAATGTCAATTTAAGAAACTGAATTAAAAGGATTTATTCCTATACAATTAATGGAAAACTTTATCCTTGTCAAATTGTGTTGAGTAATGCTAAAAACTACACTTTGATCCATCACTATTTAACTCTTTTTTTTTTTTTTTTGAAGATGAATATTATTAATAAAACTGAGAAATTACAGTTGCTCAGCAAAAACAAGATCACGGAGAAAAGATGGACACTCATCCCTCCAAACAAAATCCTGAACTATAGACAAAGCGTGCTTGTCTAGAAAATGCGCCACTTGATTAGCTAGCTGAACTATTTAACTCTATTGGCGTGGTAGAGCCAATTAGCCTTTATTAGAAAGAAAGAAAAAAAAAACTATGAGCTGATTGGCATTAATTACTATGAAACGATTAATAAGTGGCACTGCCATGTATAAACTCAAAGTCATAAAAGATGACCAAAATGACAAATTATTAGGAGAAATTATTGTTGCACAACTCCAATTTTTATTTATTTATTTATTTTTTATTAAAAAAAACTAACAATTGGATTTGTTTTCTTACATATCTAATGATTGATTTTAAAAAAAGTTGTTAGAGTTGTACAGAAGTTGTAAACGTATCATATCTCTATTACTAACGATAAAAAAAAAGGTAATGAATTCAATTGTTTAACGAATGTATTAATATTCTTCTTCTCTCGGTAATTATAATTTAATATGTGAACTATTTCTTCTAAATCAAAATATTTGAATTTAAGATGATTTAAAGAAATGTTATTTCTCCAACTCCTGTCCAACTATCCAACTTTCAAGTCTAACAATTTTTTTTTTTTTAAAAAAAATCAATCATTGAATACATATATCTCAAATGTAGAAAAATAGATCCAATAGTAAGTTTGAAAAAAAAAAAGTTGAATAAGAGTCGGATAGAATTTGGAGAAGTTATCGTGTCTCTTTTTTATATCATAGTAAGTTATCATTTTTTTAGTAAGTTAATTAATATTCTAATAAACAGTAATGTCATACACCCATCTTTTATCTCATTTAGTTGATGTGATACTGCTAATCAATTTATGATGTTTTTAATATATGTTTTTTTTTTAACAATGCTGTTCAAGAACTGATTTTTTATTTGATTTTTTTGAACAAAAACTGATTGATAATGACAGACCAACAAAATAAAATAAATACAAAATAAAAGCATGGTTTGGAACATGCTAATTAATCTAATAAAATATGTTAAAACAAGGCCCTGAGAAAAAGTCTTCTATTGGTAGTCAGCGACAAAGCTGATGGAACTAGACATAATTTCACGTGTTAAACTAAGTTGCTTAATTAATAATACAATTGACACTTTTAAGGTTGACAACTAATTTAGCTGGCAGCCAGCTCAGCGTATTTCCAATTGGCTGAACATGTGGTCCACCAAAAAGGTCCTATGATTCATATCACACGCGACATTCACCGAAAGCTTAGGAAGGAAACCTATAAATAGAAAACATGTCAAAACAATTGAATAACCTTGTGTCATCCTCAATGGGTGGGTCCTTAAGATAGATGGTGGTTCAACCGTCGACTAAGTCTACGTGTGTACGTATGTTAACTGTCCATAAAAAAAAAAGAAAAAAAGAAAAAAAAGGTGATTATATTTTTAAAATTATTATTGAGCGTATGATTGATCAAACAATGATTTTTATCAAATGATAATAGTAAAAGTCATCTCATTTTTGTATGGATATTTGATGAACACTTAATATATATGTAATATTACTTGGCCTTTTATGGTGCTCGCAAAACCATGTTTTCTCTAAATAAGCATAAGTATTTCACCAAAAATAAAAAAAACAATATATTTCTTAAATGTGGATCCTAAAAAAAATAAATAAAAAAATAAATAAATTTCTCCTTTATATAACATCATTTGTTTGTTTGTTTTTTTTTTTTTTTTTTTAAAAAAAATTACTTGAATATACTAACAAACATGCCAACAATATCTCATAAATTGAACTCTTCAAATTTTCTTAAATTTAACTCCAAAAATCTACTATAGTTGATTTAGCTAGCCACTTTTCAAAACCATTAAACACAAAACTATCTAAATATTTGTCTACTTTAACTAAATATTCTATTTTTATTGATGAATTCAACTTTTGAACTCTTTGTATTACAAATTTACTTTAGTTGAGAGAAAAAAAGAAAAAGTATGAAATATGAAAAATACTATAAAATCTTTAACTTTAACTTTTGGAATCTTTACATTTAGATAACATTACTTACAAGAGTTAAATTTAATATTGAGTATAGATTTTGTTAAATGGTGTATTTTGTTAAATTTTTTGAGAAAAGCTATAAGTACAATAGAGTTCATTATGAATGGTCTCATGGGCTTATGATATGTAGGAAAAAGAATAAAAAAAATAATTTATCATAATGATCTGCGTATCATTTTCTTTCCTACGTGTTTAAAGAAATTTCAACTTAACCTTTTTGTTCTTTCAACGAGCTAATTTTATTTGATTAAAAAAAAAAAAAAAAGCATAAAAAGTCATCCTCACCTTATCCATGAAGCTCTTAGACTGAAAAATATAATATATTTAACTATATATAAATATTTCAAAGAAATGTTTTAACTATATATACCTTGCTTTCGATGCGATTTACCTAAAGTAAAAGTAGAAAGAATCTGCTTTCAGCCATATATATATCAGAGCCAAGTTGAGTTATTCATGTTAATATATATATTCAAAATGGGGGAAAGAGAGGTGGGAGGAACCCTCTATATCATATTAGGATTCCTTACAATTTATTTGAAATTTTAAATTCTCAAATTATGTGAATTTAAGTTGTTTCTTGTATTCAACGACATGAAAAATGCTACATATTAAAAATGTGACATGTTACTAACGAGAATTAAATATATTTTTATCAGGTTCTTACACTTAATGTCATAAAAAAATTAGCATTTTTTACGCTATTTGATGTAAAAAAATGATTGAATTCACGTAATTTGAGAATTTAAAATTTCTTTAAAATTATTGACGATCCTAATCCCTCTAAATCCCTGCTCGATGGTAGTCTTTAATTAGGCCATAAAATATTAATAGTGTTACTCACAATAATAATAACAATAACAACAATAATGATAAAAAAATAAAAATAATTACTGATATTACTATTATTGTTTATAAAATATTTGATATATTATTCAACCGTATAGAGATGTTAGAAATTGTGATTATTAGTGTTCTAATTCTCAACTAGTAAAAAGGGTAAGAAGAGATAAGACTCCGTTCAGGGACAGATTTAGGGGGAGTGGTATAGGCCATGACTCCCCTTCAATTCAAAAAAAGAAAAAAAAAAATTAGGTAAAAAATAAAAATCATATCGATCCTTACTAACAAATTTTTTTTTGACTCTTGGCCTCTGCCTAGAAGAGTTTCTGGCTCCGTCCCTCCGTTTGTTAAAAATTTTGTTTTTTTAAAACAAAAGCATTAACAAACTATCCAAACACAAAACATTTATAAAATCAAAAAAATAATTTTTATTTTTATATCAAATCATAACACTTTCTCAAACAAAAAACAAAAAACACCATTTGTGAAATACATTAACAAACAAAGCCTATAGTCTTTTGAACTACGGGCTACAGCACATACTGATTTGAATTTAAAACTAGAGCCCCGCCCGGCCCGGCCCGGCCCATCAATACGAATTGATACAACTTTACCCATAGAATACGAGGGCCTTCAGTGGGCCAATCGAAATGTCTTAAAAGGGTTTCACTTGCTCAGAATTTCTTTACATTAACCAGCAACTTTTGTTGTTTTTAATTGATATGAAATTTTTTCACACAAAAAAAATCGTTTTCTTGGTCCAATTTATAGACTAAGGGCATGTTTGGGTGAGATGCCTTTTTCAAATACTTCTCAAATATTGTTTTTTAGAATTCAAATTTTACTAAGATTTTATCTGACTTTTTCTAATTTTGTCTTAGGTTTTTTAAACCATCTAAACATAATTTCAAAAAACAAATTGTCTCGGTATTCACAATTTTTGAATATTTTTCAAAAATAAATCGCATTTTTCAGAAAATACAGCAAACTAGATTGATATCCTAGTCCAAAACAGCATTTTTCACAAGCATAAAACATGCTATATCTAATTATCAATGGAAAACTTGAGTTGTCTTGAGGAAATGTAATTTTCTCAAGACAATGATAAATAAATTCCATGCTAATTGCAGCTAAAGAAAGCACAGAAAATCAACTAACAAATATAGTGCATATTTGGTTACTCCAAAAGTGTGTAGTCTAGCAAGTGAATATAAGACTATTGGGGCCAATAAGTAAATGCAACAAACTCATTTAATTTCTTATCTCAAACTGATGATAGTCTTTACATAAATCTCAACTTTGCTAATTATACATGAAACCCAGATCAAGAAGCACATTTCTCTTGCATTAGCCGCGATCATTTTCTTTTTTTCCGACATTAACCATAAACAACTGCAGTAGATCCCTACCTCAAAAATGGTTATCTGAACAGGATCTGGTACAAACAGACTATATGTGATTCCTATCATTTTGTGATCTTAAGAAACATATCGGGCAAAACAGCTTAGCCGCCAAACACGGGGTCCATGAAGCAAGCAAGCATAGCTATTCTTGGAGAAAGGCCAACCATGCAAAGGAACCTATATGCTGTGATTCTCTAATAATCAAATGAGGAGAAAGAACCCACTATCCTCTCATCTTCCAAATCTCAAGCACTTGTTGTGTTTGACTTGTGTAATACTTGAGTTCGAAGTGACTTCTTTCGTCGGTCTCGTGAGTGAGAGTTTCTCCATTGCGTTTATGAACTTGCGCAAGTGCTTAATGTACTCGGGATAAGTTTCGAGGTTGCAATGGCCTCCACCCTTGACCCATAAGGGATCATATTTTTCCTTGGAAAGTTCCCACAAACGCTTTCCATGGGACCAATCAACAATGTCATCATTTGTTCCCTGAAAATGATCCGTCAATAGAGATGCCATACCAATAGCAGTGAGAATGAATCAAATCAGAATCACATATCAAATCAAATAGTCATAGGCAAGACGGAAATACTGTGTAGGATGTAAGGCTATAGGTAGAGAATACTATATCCAAGACATAATACAGTTCATGGACAAAGCAGAAGGAAATTGATATTCCTTTAAAACAAATGACGTATCCTTCAATTGATCCTTAATGAAAAATTTCAGTTTACTGTTCCTGATTGGAGTTGCTTTCTATAACATAATCTGGCTATGCTTTTACTCCTTTCACCCGTATAACTACAATAACAACAAAAACATGACAGCACCTGTACCTTTAGAACATCTAAGGAAAGTTGCAGCTAGTGCTCTAGTCGCTCCTACACTTTAGTTTATCAGAATATCACGACCCCAAACCAAGTAAAAAGAAGACTTTTTATCATTGACCATTACATGCCTACACACATGTGAAGTTCTGATATCCGGAAAAAAGAAAAGAAAAAGGAGACAACACAAAAGCCCGAGTTCTTGGTGTTTTAGCAACAACATCTACATCCTCATTATCTGACAGAATTATAGACCACCTTCTTACCACATTGCAAGTGATATGTTACATTGACCAATCTCTACTTGTAGTATTTCTCCTTTCATTTATTGACTGGTATCAGATATATCGCCTTCAGGTTCTTAACTACCAAAAGCGTTACTCTTATTTATTTATTTTTTGTTTGAAAGGAATCTATAATGTTTCAAGTGAATTTTTCATATCTAAAGGAGAACTTGAAATTTTTTAATTGGATTTGTTTGGTTTGAAAGAAAGAAGAAGATCTACAATATCTTTTTTGATGAATATTGTATTCCAAACCATAAAGACTCTTTCATCATTCACACAAATACAGAGACTCCTGAAACTCGAGAATTGTTTTCTATTATTCTATTTTATTGTATTAGAAAAGGATAGACTCTAATAAGATTCAACAGACAGAAGGTGATCAAACAGCCTACTATCATAATGCAAGCAATGAATCTCTGAAAAAGGGACGAAAAAAGGAAAAAATAATAATAATAGGGATTTAAAATTCAAACATAGTTGACGATCTAAAACACAAAATATAATGGTGGTTAAATGTTTCTTAGTGCCTGCATCTAAGATGCAGTTGTCTGTTAATTGTTTGATGTGCTAACGGTAGGTGGGTCAACCATTCAATCAAATGTAATAAGATTCAACAGACAGAAGGTGATCAAACAGCCTACTATCATAATGCAAACAATGAATCTCTGAAAAAGGGAGGAAAAAAGGGAAAAAAATAATAATTTAAAATTCAAACAGAGTTGACGATCTAAAACACAAAATATAATGGTGGTTAACTGTTTCTTAGTGCCTGCATCTAAGATGCAGTTGTCTGTGAATTGTTTGATGTGCCAACAGTAGGTGGGTCAACCATTCAATCAAATGATATCGAGGATGTTTATGAAAAAACTTCTGCAAAACAAAAACATGTAATGTGTAAAATGAATCCAGAAATGCCATGCTGTCGTATCTCAAAAAATAATAGGCAGCAAGCACAAGACTTCTAATCGACGATGTTATGATATATTTCAGTAGATATAACTTCACTAAGAAAAGACATAAAAGCCAGAAAGCAAAGTTCTTTGGCTCCCAACACAAATGGAATGAACAAACTAATTAAATCACAAGATTAAAAACAAAAAAAAAACTTACATGTATAACTAAAACTGGACAGCTGACATGCCGTATTTTGTCTATATTCTGAAAAAAAATTGAAGCAGGCTTCCTCAATACAAAATCAAAGCTTGCAACAGAAAAAGAGCTCCAAAGAATACTTCAGTCAAACTTACTTTAAAAATGTCGAACCAAAATGTCATCTTGACAGGATACAAGACCCGTATGCCTGAAAGAATGGCGCTATGAAGAACAACACCTCTCAACTTCTGTAATCGAGAAGCCAAGTGCACTGTTGGCCCACTTCCCACAGATTGGCCATACAAAATCAAACCCTCTTGCCTAATTCCATATTCGCTCTTCAAACAATTGTACACAGCCTCTATGTCGTAATATGTGTTGAACTCAGAAGGCTACCATAATTACAGAGATAACCACAATTAGCTCTATTAAAAATGCATATGAAAATTAAAAATACATGGGAAAATCACATGTTTTTAGGACATTTGTCCGTTTAATAAACTGGGGTTTGGGAAAATTCCTTCGACTTAGTTTAGAGGAAAACTTTACCTACAGACATTATTCTTCTGCTTCCATGTCTTTCCCCTTATTTTTTTTTTCTTTTTTAAAGTTTGAGTTTTTCTTTTTTCTTTTAGAATCTTCTTAAAACTATTCTGATTAAAACTTCCAAGGCTATTTGGGAACTAATTTTGAAGCCCATACTAGATTTCCAAAGCAAAGAGAAACTTCAAATGCAAATCATATTCAGGGAGTACTTACCTTACCAGTAGATGCTCCATATCCTGAATAATCATAGCTGCAATATATCAATTACTACGAAGTAAATAAAATAGGAAAGGTAGTACTAATTAAGATTAACAATTTAATAAATACAACATCTCAGGCTCATAAATCTGATGACACTTATCGCATCCCAAGAAACGTCTTAACTATATGCACCTCCCAAGACAAAAATGGAACAAGCAACCAGAAAAAAAAAAAATCAAATCAAATGGCTCTATTGCCCTCATTTCTTAAAAGGGTTCTTGTTAGAATTTCAATCAGAATACTAAATATTCTCCTCCCTTTTATTATATTTTATTATTTTTCGTGGAGTAAAGACTCATAAAGCCAAATAAAACAAACGCACAATAGTTGCGAAGCCTGCGGCATAAAAGTTGAGCAGAGTATTATATCACAAACAGATCCATGAATCCCCTTCTCATTAATAAACTCACGCATAAAATGGTACCATACATGCAAAGACAAAAATCAATGGGAGGGGGAAAAACAAGAAGAACAAAAAAAAAGGATAGGAAAAATCCTTATGAGAAACAAAATCATATACAAAAAAAAGGAAAGTTTGGAGACTTGGCCAAGAGAAAAAAAAAAAAAAAAAAAAAAAACGAAGAGCATGACAAAGCAGAGAAGAAAAAGTTGGAAAATCAGAGCCAGAAGAATTGATTTCCATGCAATCACACAAGCAAAACAATTAAAAATATATATATATGCAAAACGACAAGGGATTCAAAATCCCATGATACAAAAATTAAGAATGTTTTTACAAATTGGGAATTGAATCCATTAATTACCAAGAAAGTTATTTTTTTTTTTAAAAAAAAAAAATTCACTAATTACAAAAAAGTTAATCCAATAACCCAAGCCACAACGCATGGAAGATAACCAAGACCAAAAAAAAACCCAGTTGGCCTATGATCACAAACCACCGGCCAAATCCCGAAATACCTCATAATATTGACACGCAGGTGAGCCCTGAGCTCGATGAAGAGCTCGTGCATCTGACCCAGGTCAGCAGCGTTGCCATGCGAGTACAGCAGCGTGAACCTCGCAAAAGGGTGCTTCCAGAACATGGAAACGATCTTGTTCCCGCCTTTAGTGTCCAGCAAATGCACGTCCACGTTCTTATCCGCCGTCACCCCGGGGAAAACCAGCCTCCCATTCTCGTCTCTGTAAATATCATACGTTGGCGGGTCTGGTGGAAAGAAAGCGAACTTGGCAGCCACGCCCGCAGTCACATTGCCCATTTAGCACCGACCCAGTTCAGAAATGGAGCCTATGGAGGCCAGGAACACAACCCTGCGATGGTTTAATCATATGGGGTTGAGATTTTCTCTTGGGTTTTCTGGAAAAAGTAATCAAAAAATAGTTTTTTTTTTTCGGTTATTGTGAGTTTGTTTTCTTTTACTGGGGATGATGGAAAAGCAAAACAAGTGGCGTCAGATGAAACTAAAGAGAAGGGGTGGCAGAGAATAGATCCGATCTAAGCGGGTGAGCTGGAAGTGATGCTGGAGAGGAACAAGGACCCAAAAAAATGAAAACAAATTTAAAAAAAAAAAAGAATTTGGATATGTTTTTGAGGAACATAGAAAGTTGGAGACAGTGGTTGTGGGAGTTCTGGTTGATGCTGATGATCTGTACAACTCTGTTTTTTGATTTTGAGGAAGATTGGGAGAAGACAGTTTTGGCCTCTCCATTAGATTGTGCTTTCTTTGTTGGAAAATAGTTTTTGGGGTTTTGCCCAAAAGCTTAAAGTTTGTTCATTATATTAAGGTTGATGTACTTGGTGGGATTTGTCAAAATTGTATCTTCTTTGTGTCTTTTTGTGCTAAGGTGGTTGTATCACTTTATTTTAGTCCTAGTTCCATTTCAAAGGGACACAAACCTATTTCTTTCACATTTTTTTAATTTAAATTCTGAATGCTATAAGAATTCCAAATTATTATTGAATATCTCAACTACTTTGTGGGATTAATTTCAAATTTGTAGAATTATATATATATATATATATATATATATATATATATATATATATATATATTATTTTATCATTTGGAAAGAAAATAATAATATAATCCCTTCATACAAATGCCATCCATAAGAAAAACACTTGAATATAATTATAGTTAGAATTAGATTGGTTGTGATTAAAACACGAATACCTTATATTATGTTATGGAACACATATCCCAATCATTGGTTTCTATTCAAGCCAAACCCAAAAAAATGTAACTTAGTGGAGCTGACTAAGGCACAAGAAGTTTTGTACAATTTTTAAAAATACCAACTAGCATAACAAAAAAAAAAAAAAAAAAATTTAAAAATATTATATTATATAAAATAAATGTGATAATTAAATAAATAGAAAGAGTAACATTATTTTTTTAAAAAAATATTAACATGACAGGATTGACAGGCTTAGCTTGTGTGATTTTAAAGGACAATTTCGACTTTACATGGAAGCTGGTAGTTGGATGAAGGGATGTCCCCATTATCCAAAACAGGTGTTGCTTTTAATTTAATAATTAAGATTAAATTAGAGGGTGATCATAAATGTAACAGGAAAAGGTGATCAACGGTTGAGATTTGGTCAAAGGCTGCTGGGATCTTCAGAAAGAGAAAGAGAAAGAGAGAGAGGTGGCAGATTGGGGGGTCATAACTGTCAGAGTCAGAGTCAGAGGCCTCAGACATTCCTCATTTTGCTTTGCTCAGCCAATATGTTTTACCAAAAGGGATGACGGTTGGGGTTGCCTTGCTTGCTTTGGAGACTGAGTCGATTCCACAACTGTCCTCTTCCACTTTGACCATAATTACCCATCTATCCTACTTTGGAGGATTATTATTTACTCTAATTAGCTCACCAATGTTTCACTAATTTAGGCAACTTAATTGAGGGAGTTGCAAAACTTTTTTATCCCGAGCAAATGGATCTCGCATCTTAAACGGTTTGAATATCGTAAGCCCTAGAGCGTTCTTTTAAGGCTGATTTGATTCTTATTTATCTTGAGTAGATGAACTCTGTAATGATTCAGAAAAAAACGTTAACTATATCTGTGCTATCATTTCAAAATAATTAGTCAATTTAAAATTTTCTTAGAAATTTATTATAAAGCCTAGTTTCACTTAATAACTAGGCAATGTGAAACTTAGCACTAAATGACTTTTTTTATAAACTACCTACTCTATGTAGGGTACTCATCTTCTCAATATGGGACTGGGGTGTTACAAACTCTTCCTCTTAAACTCCTGACGTCCTCGTCAGGGCCACGTTATGCAGCACTCCAATACCACATGGCCTGGCGTTACTAGGTGGCTTTGATACCATTTGTAACGACTCAGGGAAAAGCGCTAGCCACATTTGCGCTATCACCCCAAAATGATTAGTCAATTTGAAACTTTCCTATAATTCATTATGAAGCCCAGTTTTATCTACGAACTAGACAATGTGAGACTTAGCATTCATGATTATTTTTATAAACTACTCACTCTATGTGAGCTACTCATCTTCTCAATATGAGACCGGGGTGCTACAACTATCTTGTTAAAGTAACCCACATCGCTAAGATTTTTTTTCACCTTGACATTTTATAAGTCATGGTGTCCCCTTCTCTTTTAAGACGTCTTTTGAAAGTGTGAATGGGCTCATAAACTTTTCACATGAAGCCACATGCATGTTTCTTGCGATGATGGATATTTCCCTCCTGTTATTGTCCATGTATTTGGCTATTAATTGCCACACGTGAGGTAGCATGTTAAAGTGTTTTACGTCGTTAAGATTTTTTTTTTACCTTAACACTTTATAAGTCATGGTGTCCCTTCCTCTCTTAAAGCGTCTTTTGAGAATATAAATGAGTTCATGAACTTTTCATATGTCCAAAACAAATAAGTTTTACAACCTCTCTTTCTATATTCTCGGACACAGAGAATTCCCATCATACTTTGGTATTGTAATTTCTATTTGAATACATTTTATAGTAGTGTAATTAAGGATAAGGTCGTAGAGAACATTTGATCCTATTAGGATTTTTTCTATTTCAAATAAGATGCTTTATTTTAGAGTAATGTTAAGTATTATATTTTTATCCCATTGGACCATTAGCTCTTGAATTTTTATTTTTTTAACCATGACTAATTTAAAAACTGATAATCAGTAGTACATTAGTTCAGTAGAATAGGATTGAGACGAGGGTGGAATGAAAAAAAAAAAAACTATTTATTCTGGTTTTTGAGAGAGGGAGCAATAGATTATAGATTGATTGAGGTGGGATTGAAGAAGGTCAATGAATTAAACATAATTCATGATATTTTCGTTGAGTATTGAAAAGTGAGAAAGAAAAGAACCTTCCTGCCAAGATAGTGATATTCGATCTCCAATTGTCACGTGAAGTTCTCTTTTTCCATTGAAATGTCTTATTCCATTACCCTTACTTTGAGGGGACATCCTAATACATGAACATTAGCCACATCTTTATTGCTAATTTTTTTTTTTTAAAAACAATTCAAATTATATTTGGAGCTTTCTGAAATTATTTAATACTAAATATATATACAATGCTTTCCAATCCATCCATTTAGGTGTGGAAATTATTCTGACTTGGGCTTTTAGTAGGAAACATATTAAAAAAAAAAAAAAAAAAATCTGAATGGAATGAAGATATAATATTCTGTATTTGTCAGAGAATGGATATGCTTCAAGCAATGATATTGACTCATCTAAAAATAGACATTAAAGATAAAGTCTAATTTGGATCGGATAAAGTTTTTTTTTTTTTTTTTAAATTGAGTTAAAAGATTTTTCTCGACTTTTTATATCAAGTTGATATATGCTTAAAAGCATGTGATTCTTCGTTTAATATACTTAATTAAAAGAAATTACTCAAGAAAAACTTTACCAGTTTGTATCTCTAACTCTAAGATTGGTAGAATTATTCAATACCATTAGAGCATGATGGGTAACCCAAAGGTTTATTTGTTTAAACAAATTGGAATTTAAATATGAAAAAGAAGGGAATTTACAACTAAATTCTCCACTAAATTAATTGTCTCCCCAGATGAAGTAAACAAGGCCAGAAATTTGTATGCTTGCGGTTGGTTGGTCTGCCCATGGCTTGTGGCATCTCCAGACAGCCTCAGACATGTTCTCCAGGGTAGGTTGGAATTTTGTGCTTCCCTTTCTTTCATGTGTTTCCAATGGGATTAAACTTTAGTCTAAAGAAAAGAATTGGGTCAAAAAGCCCACAGACTGCTTGGATGTTGGTGCACTAAACAAGAAAAGTAGAAAAGTAGAGAAAGCTAGGTCTAAAATAATGTTTGGACAAGTGTTTATTTTAATCCTTCATAATTAAGTTTATCCCTTTACAAACAAATATTTAAATTGCCACTTTGGTTACAATCAAATTTAATTGAGTGATGTTAGGTGTTGAGTCAATTGACTCGATACCCAGCCCGTCAACCAACCCGTCCGAGAACAATTGCATGGTATCGCATTGAATCATTTTCTTTGGTTAACACTAGGATACTACAACTTTTACTGCAAAAGTTATTTATATATTGATGTGACAATTCATAATTAATGAAATAATTAAGCACAAAATATGACTTATCTATTTCTTTGAATTATTTTATAAATTATAGATTGCTCCGTCAATTTGTAAATGATCTTGTAGTAAAAGTTATAGTATTTCGAACATTTTTTAATTTAATTATTTAATAATTGTTCTGATAATTGTCACGTAAACTTATAAAGTGACGTGACACTCATTGGGGCACTCTAAAGTTAACCATAATAAAATTTAATTATTTAGTAGATGACGTAACAAATATTTTGTTTTGGCCGATTAATAGGTTGGGAGGGGGAAAATAAAGTGGAATTGTTGTTGGAAAAAGATAGAATTGTGAGCATCAAATCATCAAGAGAAGGGTCAAACCTTCGACACCATATCAATCGGCAGAGCTACAAACCATGGATGTCATGGAAATAATGTAGGAAACAATAAATATTTAAATGGTAGAAAAAAACAATAAAAAAAAATATAACTTTTATTAGTGATTTTAAATAAAAATTTAGTGTATGAATTGTGAATGCTCTTGAAGCTTTGTTCTTCTCCCTTCAGTTTGTTTATTTTCAAAGTAAAAACATTAAAACACTTTATTTGATATCAAAACACTTTTTTCAAAAAAAAAAAAACAAAAAATCCAAAAAAGATTAGCAAATGAAGCCAAAGTACTTTTCTCTCGAAAGAAATCGATTCATTCTATTAAACAGATATTTATTTAAAATATGTGATTTTCTTAATAAAAATTGTGATTCTTACTTGCATTTTTTAAAATATATATAAAATTTCAGTTTAATAAAAGATATAGAAGAAAACATTGTATTGTACAAAATATGAACTTAATAGGATGGATTTGGTATGTGCACTATCCCTCCTATATTGGCAAAAGAATGCAATATTAGATGGGGCATTGAGTGTATGACACGTTGTTGAAACTTCAAAGAATAATTAAAATAGCTTAGAAAAAAAAAGGAATAATTAAAATCTAAATTTCAAATTCTCACCATATAATATTGTAATTCAAAGTTTGGACCACTCCTAACAGCCGCCCAGTTATCATATTTTCAAGCAGCCAGAGTATTCATGGAAAGTCTCTTATTTTGCCTCAAAGAAATATGCTCCAATTAAAGTAGGGGTGGCAAATTGAGTTACGGATCAGGTTGACTATTTGAGTCTACATGAACGCAACCTATTTAATTAATTGTGCAAAACTCTTTAATCCTAACACTAACACGTTTAATTAAGCGGGTGATATGATACAACTCGCATAAGTCATTTAATAAATATATTGTGTTGATCTGACACGAATACGATTTTTTTCAACCTACTTAATATAAATAATTTAAATTCACACAAATACTTGATCTAACTTGATTAACATAGTTTCATATCTTATAAGCATAAATTATATCAATTATGCATATTCACAATTAAATTCATGACAAAATCAATTTTATAATTGATATTTATAACCATAATTAATAAACATAACCCAACTTGTTATAATTAAGTTACAGGGGTTGATACAAATTTAACCCTTTTATTAATTTTGTCTAACTTTGTCAACTCATTTTGATCAAACCCCTATTAAACTAAACCCTAACCCTATAGCAAACTTATACCCATAACTCCAAAAGAGGCTTAGCAAACTTGATGCTAGGCAAATACGTCTTTTCAACATAACAGTATATGAGGCATAGGGCTGTACACATTTTTATTTTCTTTTCTTCTCTTTTGTCTAGTGAGTACATGATTTATTCGAAAAAAAAAAATAAAAAAATATAGACACTCCGTAATTTTGCTACACGAATTGCAAGCAATTTGAGCAACAAATGTGAGAATTTTTATGAGACTTACCTGTCCGAATAGGTCACAAGTAATCAGCCACCTTGCTTGGATAGGTGGGCTTTCTCACATTTGTTGCTCGATAGCAATTTAGGCAGCAAATTACTGAAAATCCAAATCCCAACAAAAGAGGTACAAATGACAAGGTATAACAGCTACACTATAGTATCACCTTGGCTAGACACTACGTTCATCATATACACACTGTTCATAGTATTTGATCTGACTGGACTGAAACTGGAAAACAATCATAGAGAAAGCTCTAGTTGCCACTTTTAAATAAAACAAGCTCTTCTTTTAACGTGGTCTTATCTCCAACAACTGAAACCCAAGTTTCTGCAATTTTATCCACTCTTCCATCCAAAATTTCTACTGTAGTAAAGGCTCGCATTGTGCCACTAGACTCTGGTGGTGCTGAAAGAGGAGTTTCAATATTCATGAAGCTTCTGTCGCCAGTGTCTTGTTCATCAATCAATCTTTTAACCCTAGGAACAATGGCCCCATTCAAGTATACAGTGTCGTCAGCCCCAACCACAACCATTTTCCGAAGGCCATTTCTATACGCCAGCTCTTTATGCATGTGACCAAAGACAACCATTGGGATACAGATCTTGCCGGTCTCTTTGAGGAGGGATATAGCTTGTGCCAGATCTGTACCATTAGATACAATTGAAAGGTAAAGACATTATTTCATCTTACACAAGAGATGAATAAAATGCAATAATCAACCTCATTAGGTTTGAAGGGTCATAAAGTACAGCAAGCCAAAAGGCAAAGCAGGATAGTGAAGTAAATGTAGTGTGCAGTGCAGAACACCAAAACCTCAAAAGCCTTTACAGTGAAAGGGCCACCATCCAGGCTTCAATGACACCAAAAACAAGTTGAAAACTAGTAAAATTACCAGGATCACCATGGTCACCTCCCCCCAAAACCCAATCTTTCCCACAGATGTCATCCAAATTAGAACCAAGACCTGCCCAGAAATTTTCTTTTAGGTAATATTGACAAAACTGTCCCAGATAGCTGAACTAAATTTGATTTTGGCAGACTGATACACCTGTAGGTCCATTATGTGCAAGAAATATAACCAAATGACCCTCTGGTGTGCCCAAAGCAGCTTTATAGATTCTCTTAGCACTTCCATCCATGTCCTCAACTCCAAATCTAAGAGAAAATTCCAAATTAATAGGTTGCAATGTAAGTTAGAATGACAACGAAGAACAAGAGTGAGACTCCAGATTTTAATATCTCATCTGCATGGTAAAAAGAAGCTGTTTCACTCCAGATTTTAATATCTCATCTGCAGACTCCAGATTTAACCTATTTCTTTGAAGTTAACCAACACAGCCTTGTAAGATGCAATCAGAAACGTTAATAACTTTGACATTTGAAAGTGGAAATAAAACTCCAATTTCAGAAAACGTTGCTGCAATACAAGACATACCTTGCAGACAGAAGCCTTTTCCGAAACAACTTCTCTCCTCCGCAAGAAAAAGGCCGTCCACCCACAACACTTAGTTTTATCAGAGGAAAGTCTAAACGCCGATAAGCTACATGTTCCTCACCGAGACTGATTGGTTGAAAAAAGTATTTTCAGTTTGAATACAATTCTTAAATGATTCAAACATAAATCGTAACCTTCTAAGAAAATAATCGATCGGTTTATTCATTCATCAGAATTTCTAGCAATGCTCTGAAGTTTACTATGCCCTATTTGCATTTTCCCATAACTGGCATGTTTTTGTAAGCAATGGCCTTTCCAAACAGTTTACAAATCTTATCAGGAACTTCTCAAGCAGCTAAGAAGATCCCCCAGTCAATGTACGATATCCCTTTCTCCAATCATATTTCACCTTTTTACACAAATTAGTGTTTTCAGAAGGTCCTCCAAAATTGTTTTAATAGTACAGCAATAGTAGTTGGAAAAATGGTCTGCTGAGTACAGCAATGGGGATTTCTGGTAAGAACTAATGGCCCAAGACTTGGGCCCATATTTAAGGGATGACATCCATTTGGCTTGGTTATTGGCACATTTGGCAATTCAAGAGTAATCAACTATCTACAGTAAAGTCAATGTGTTGGTCAATACAGGCAAATAATCTTCAATACTTAGTGAGCAGAACTTGCCCTCCAAAATGTGAATCCAAGGCTTTTGGTATTAGCCTGTCCCTTCACGGGATAGATTTTATCATACATTGTTAGGAAATGAAAAACACGAAAATAAAAAGAAAAAGAAAAGAGAAAAAGATGAAGATGAAATTGCCGACCATGTCATGATAATAAGGCTTGTAAAATTCTCACAAGTATGAAAACACAGGTTATAATTGGGATATCAAGCTAATTGAATAATAAAAAAGAGAGACAATATATAAGATACGTGAAGGACTTTTCAGAATTTTTGACAATCTTAGAAATAGAATAATCTCACCACTCAAGCTGAAGTTGCACTCTGTCCTTCCTCCTGGTATTCAAATCAAGGACTTAATTAGCCGATTATTAGGGAATCTACATTAGAACTTACTTTCACTTATCAAACATGTAGCTAACAACTTTAAATGTGTATGGCATATGTGCAGAGAGAGAGAGAGAGAGCAGTTCAAATGGCTACCACTTGGATCAAAGTCCCAAACTAAATCATTTTAAAAATTGTGGCAACAACGTAATCAAGCTATTAAAGTGAACAAAATTTAAGAGTAAGGAAGCCCTCTAATATGCATATAATTGATATTGAAACATACCAACACACTAGTTCTACCCAAGAAGGGAATTACTTTTTTGACTGCCAGGGAATAGAATATAAACTTACTTGCCAGAAAACTGTTGAGTAAACCAGGAATCATGGTTTCCCAATATAACTGCTTTAGCAAATTCAAGACTTGCAATGCTTTGGACAAGTTCAACATTCTCATTACCAAAATCACCTGAACAAAATCCCGGAAAAGAAGCCAAAACCAAAGCAAAACAAAAGAAAGGTTTAGGTATTAAATCAATAAGTAAGAATAGATCTTACCACCTATCTTGCCCAGATACAAATACAAGGTACAAACTTGGCATTACATGGACGCACTCAGTGTGGGTTAAGTGCGCGAAATTTATTTGATCAAATGTATGGATAAGTCTAGAGTTTGTCAGACATATAGAAGTGTCACGAATGCTGGTGTCTAACATTGACACAGCTATTCCATATACATTTCCAGGCCACTTAGGTTACTGGTTGAGCAGGCTAAAACAGGCTAAATGCACTTAAAGATATAAAAGAATGCAAGGTAGGTGAACAGCGAGGGAGGATGGAACCTGCCTGTAAACAGCACCAAATCTGGCTGCATTTCACCATAAACCCGTATTAAATGAGATAAACACAATTTTTTATCACATAAAGCTAAAACAACATATATAAAGGAAGAAAAAAGAAGAAGCAAAAAACAATTGGCAGCAATTAGAACAAATTTCATCTTTTGGGTGCAGTTAGAAGTTAACATAACTCACTTCTTCACAACTACATATTTAACATTACTCACTTTACTTAATTACCAATCAAAATTTCTGCTTATGTATTTAATTACCCATGAAATTGTTATATCATAAAAATAATACCAAAGCTATGAGCTTCAATCTATTACAAATCCCAAAACTTAACATTATGCTATTCTTAAATTTTTTCCTATTTAAATTCTGGATACAATTTTTAGGTCCAACAAAAATCAAAGATCAAAGAGAGAAAATTACCTGCAGAAATTGAAGTGCCTTTGTATCTTCTTGAAGATTCCAATCATCGTGCTTCAAAAACCATAACATAATTGTCAACAATGAAACAAGTATCATCATTTTCAGATAAGAACAAATGCAAGAGAGAGAGAGAGAGAGAGAGAGAGTGACTCACGACGTCGCCGACGACTGCAATTCGAGCGGAGGCAGCCATGGAAGAGCTAGTGGAGTTGTTGGGCTTGGACGAAGCGGAGGGAGACGAAGCGGAGAGACAGCAGAGAGTGGGCGCGTGCACTGAGAAGCTTAACATAGGGGGCTTCTTTCTCTCTGACTGATTCAGCTAGTCATCGGATACGGCTGAAACTAGAGTACTTCATTAAAATCGTAGGACCGACACGTAAATCAGATTTTTTTTTGGTTCATTTTTATATTTATTACCTTTAGATTTTAGATTTTTTTTTTTATTATTTTTTTTTTATGTCAATTGTATTCATTATATAGTATATTAAAATTATAAAATATATACTATTCAATAAAAAATAATAATTTAAATTTAATAAACGTTGTCGTGAAATTGTTTAAGATCTTGAAAAAATAATGCTTTCAACTCTCCATACCTATCTTTTAAGTTGGTTTCTGCTTGGTCCAATTTTAATTGGAATTAAATTGGTTGGAATTAAGACATATGTCACTTGCATTTTGTTATAGGACAAATATCCTAATTTCAATATATTCAATTCTAAGTGAAACTCATCCCAGCCACCTCTCTCTCTCTCTCTCTCTCTCTCTCTCTATATATATATATATATATGTGATAAGGGCATTTATGAAATTATATATTATGCCTCATTGACTAAAAAAAAGATATGTAGGGATTTGAATTCTTGCTCATAAAACAAGAATCCCTAATTTACGGGAATTATATTCCATTATGTTAGGTTTTCTATTAGGAAAGAAATAATGGAATTATTTATCCCATTAGGTTTAATAATATTTATTTATCGTTTTCCGTATTTTATATTCAGCTTTGTAATCCTATAAATAGGGGATTTGAGAAATAAAATAATAAACAGAAAGTTAATATTAAACATAATGTTTGGAAAGGTCTAAGGTCCCTTTAATGACTTTAAAGGTTTAAGTTCCCTCTACGAATCTAATTTATCCCGTTACAAACTTAGGTTCATAACATATATTGTGTTGATTGTCAACTTATGCTCCGTTTGTTTCGATGTAAAATAGTTTCCGTCGTAAAATATTTTCGATGAAATCAATTTCAAAAGAAATTATTTTCTCGAAAATATTTTTCGGCGTTTGGTTCGCACGAAAAAATTACGAAAAGTGAAAATGCAACTGTCGCCGGAATCCGGCAACGACCGGTCGACGTTGCCGGAATCCGGCAAGCATGTTTGGCCGGATTCCGGCAGGATACCTCCGGGCCCGATCAGATCCGGCCGGATCCGGTCATTTTGGCCAGATCTCGGCAGGACCAGTGGTCGGATCCGGTCAGATCAGGCCGGATTCCGGCCATTTTGGCGAGATCCGGCCGGATCAGTGTCCGGATCCGGTCAAATCAGGCCGGATCCGCTCAGATCAGGCCGGATTCCGGCCGGTTTCTGTCCATGCCGGATTCCGGCCAGATTCCACCGGCATTCGGCGCAGTCGCCGGATGTCGCCGGATTCCGGCGGCCGGCAGTAGTCCGGCTGCCGGATTCCGACAGCCGGCAGTATTCCGGTGGTCGGATTCCGACGCCGGCATTATTCCAGAGACTTGATGATGCCGGATTCCGGTGCTGCCTATTTTCGATCGACCGACTATTGCCGGATTCGACCAGTCAGATATCAAACGTGCTTGTAAAGACGAAGAATATAATTTTGGAAAACGATTTACGGTTTTAAAAACCGTAAATCGTTTTCCAAAAATTAAAGAAGGTTTTACGGTCAAACCGAAAATGGTTTTCGTTGACCGTTATTTTCACCCCTACCAAACACCGTAAAATACCGAAATCATTTTCCGGAAATCATTTTACGTCGAAACAAACGGAGCATTAGATTCAAGTTGGATCCAACTTAAAAATTCAAGCTTTGAAGCTGGAAACAATAATCTTCATGACCAAAAAAAAAAAAAAAATTTGAATAACATGGGCAATACGTGGTAGTCTTATAATAATTGAAAATATTGGACTTACGACTCTTTTACGATTTTTAATTTTGACATGTGTCAGCATGTTACTATGGGGTGATTTTTTATTCAGTGACTATCATAACTATAATCACATGTTAGCACAACCCTTGTTTTTCATTTTTTATATTAAATCAATTATCTTTTAATAACTCTTTTTACTTTTCCTTACAAAAGATTCAAAATTATGAAGGAAGATAGAGGAAGCAGCCTATCAATTGGGCGCAGTAAAGTCTCAAGCTAGGTTCTATACTAGTATATCAATGTATAGTGCCTCCTCCCTATTGACCAGTATTCAACCGGTTCATCACCGACTTAGCATCTATAAAATAATATTCCACACATATATAGATTAATTAGCTTCTGCCCACAAAGGTGCTCATCAATATATAGCAGTTGACTAATGCATGAAGTTGCTTTCATGGCATCTACTATTACTAGTGCCAATTAACAATCAGATCGAAATTCAGAATAATATCCAAGTTATCGCATGCACCAACTTGGAGAAGGGACCATAGCCCGGCCTGATCTATCTCTAAGAAATTCAAAATAAGTCTGCACAATCACACATGATGTGGTGCTTGTTCTTCTGATACTAATTGTAAATTAAGGCCTTAACTATTGAGAATATAGTAAGTCAATTGGATCAAAGTTAAGTCTAGTTTATAATTAATTTCACTTTGATAGATGCTTATACAGTTACCTTTATTGATCACCTAATATTCTGAGGATGGATGAAGATCTAGTTAGAGCATATCTTAACTCAAAATCCTGATAAGGAAAGCAAAATTGATCGTTACCGACAAAAATGAATGGGTTATAATTTGTGTTCATGTATTGAGCTCGAATTCTGTCAGAACAAAAGTATAAGATTATATAGGTTAACCTTAATTCGACCCATTTAAATAATAAACTTGTCAGACTCCTTAATCCTAACTTACTAATTTTGTGATGGGTTCACGGGTCATATAAAAAATTGTTAGCCTTTATGTCGCGTGTCGAGTTCGAGTGATCATGTCGAAAATGAGAATAAGCTAGAGTAATTATATAAGTCAACAATGACCCGAATCATTTAATTAAATTGATTAAACTTATCAATTCTAACCTACTAATTTTGTATTGAATTTATACAGAGTTTTCAGTAAAAGTCGCCCACCCTATACGGAGGCTTTGAGCTAGCTCATATATATCCGGGTGTCATTTGGTTTCAAGTCCAAATGAGATTAGACCCATTAAAATTAAGGCACATGTCTGATAACGAAACACAAAGACATCTGTCTCAATCTCAACGTCCCATTCTAGCTAGCTGAACTGACCCAAGCAGAATCCGATCATATCCAATTAATATTTGGTCCATCTTCTTTTCTTTGGATAATTTTAAGCAGGCAATTTAGACCAAAGCTGTGGTAATAGACTACTGCTTCCGTAATTTATGCTAAAGCTAGCTAGCTATACATACACGTAACACTGAAACCACCGGATTCAGCAAAATGATAATATATATATATATATATATATATATATATATATATATATATATATATATAACTCTTTTGATTTTTTTGACCTCGATCTAATTAAATGATAATAAATTAAACTCCTTCAAAAGTCTTCAATGAGGCGGTCAATGGCTTCAAAAGTTCAAACGCACGATCAATGATACACCAGGGGACGGGAACCGTCCCTAGCCACCCATTTTTTATTAAGAAGGTAGATTTTAATTAAAAAGTTGTTTTTAGTGTCACATTAGAAATAATTTTTTTATTAAAATTTACTTTTTTAATAAAAAGTGAGTGCCCGTCCTCTACAAATTATTTTCCCAATCGCACTATCTTATACGTAATTTGTGTTCTTAATATATTGTTCTATTCAAGAAAAAAAATCAGATAATTAACTCCAAATCAGAAAAAGAAGAAGAAGAAGAAGAAGAAGAAGAAGAAGCTATATATATATACGTATGCTCTCCAAGCTCAAAGGAATATCTCACTACCTACGTCCCTTGCAATGGCTTCGAAAACACTTGCATATGTACTTTCAGCCATCCTTTTCCTTCTCCAACTCCACTTCTCTGCCGGGCAGACGACTGTCGTGAAAGCCGCATACTGGTTTTCCGGCAGTGGATTGACAGTTTCCGGCATAGATTCCACCCTTTTCACCCATCTCTTTTGTGCTTTTGCCGATCTCAACCCCACCACCTACAAAGTCACCATTTCTTCCTCAAACTTGCCTCAATTCTCAACCTTCACCCAAACCGTTCAACAAAAGAACCGTTCAGTCAAAACCCTTTTATCTATCGGCGGAGGAAACTCTAGTCCTTCATCCTTTGCTTCAATGGCCAGCCAAAACAGTAGCCGTAAATCATTCATAGATTCCTCCATACAGCTGGCTAGGAATTACAGCTTCCATGGCCTCGACCTCGACTGGGAGTACCCCTCCTCGGCCACAGAAATGACCAACCTCGGCCTACTCCTCACCGAATGGCGAGCAGCCATTGCCAAGGACTCCACTGCCACCGGCAAGACAGCGTTGCTTCTATCCGCAGCATTCTTTTACAACTCAAACTATTACACGGTGAATTATCCCTTTCAGGCCATATCAAACAGCATGGACTGGATCAACCTAATGGCCTATGACTTCTACGGCCCCGGCTGGTCACCCAATGTGACTGGACCGCCTGCCGCACTGTACAATCCGACAAGCCAAGTCAGCGGTGATACCGGCGTCAGAAATTGGATTCAGGCAGGTGTGGCAGCCAAGAAATTAGTCCTTGGCTTTCCGTTTTACGGCTATGCATGGCGTCTAGTAAATGCTAATAACCACGGAATATTTTCTCCGGCTAATGGGGCGGCCATATCCTCAGACGGGTCCATAACTTATAGCGGAATCAGCGATTTCATAACCCAGAATAATGCCACAAAAGTTTTCAATTCAACGATTGTTACAGACTATTGCTATTCCGGGACGACGTGGATTGGTTATGATGATACGAACAGTATCTATACTAAGGTTACATACGCTAAAGGAAAGGGATTGCTCGGTTACTTTGCATGGCATGTGGGCGCCGACAAAAATTTCACTCTTTCTCGGAATGGTAAGCACAATGAATTGATCAATCGTTTATATCTATTCCAACTCATGCATTTCAAATTTTCCATTTTGTGATAGTTGAGTCTATATATTCTTATGTTATAACCCGTTAACTCGACACTAAATTAAGAGATTAAAATATAGTGTAACAGGATTTTGGTAAAAACGGATTAGCTATCCTGGTTAGACATAATTAAGAAACGGCTTAAATCTTTATAATTAAATTAAAATTTTTAATTGTGACTATGGATATCAATTGTCAAATTGATTTGGTCATAAATCTACTTTGCAAGTGTGTATATTAGATATTTATGTTTATAAGAGATGAAATTGTATAATATAGTGATCATATCAAGTATTTGTGTTAACTCAACCTATTTATATGGAACAAATTGAAATGAGTCATGTTTGTGTCTGTCCATCACGATCTATTTATTAAACGAGTTATGTCGTATCCATCGTTTAGTTAAATAGATTATGTCAGGGTTGAGAAGTTTGATACTATTAATTAAATAATTTGTGTTCATGTCAACCATATAATCACATACTCATAACTTGACATGACACAAACCCAACCCATAAACCCAAATTGCTACCCCAATTAAGACTTATAAAGGCCTGTAGGTAGCTAGGTTGAAACAATAACTTGTGTGCGTTTCAACCGATGCAAAATTAAGAAGCTCTCGCTACCATGTCAATTGTAATAATTCTTTTGTTAATTATTTGATGCGAAGTTTTGGGCTTTCTTGGTCTATGGTCCATCAAGAGTACGTTTCGTAAGATGATTAAACCCATGGAATGAAATAGTTATTCTAATGAATATAATTGGTAAGACTTTTAACCTTAGAATAACTATTCCTCTAAAAAAAAAATGAGATGAATAAGTATTTAGGAATATATTATATTTTCCCAAAAAAACTCATGCACAATATTTTTTTAATTCGCCGCCGGTTGTTGGAGTTCATGGAAATTCGTCGCTAGCCAAAAGGAGTTCTACCTTCTTAAACAAACAGATTGAGCCTAAATATATATGTATTTCTTTTTTAAAATTTTTTTTTGAATATTTTAGTAATTTTGGTTGTTGTCACCAAGATAAGAAATAAGAATAGCTATTTTATTTCACATTCTCCTATTCATAAAAATATATATTCATTTTCCTAATAAAATAATCATTCTACGTATCAATTGCCACCTATAAGAGGGTGTACTAGTTCAAAGTATATATATATATATTGCACCGCACTATTTGAATTTTGTTGTCTGCATTTGCTTATAGCATGTAAGGCCAGGCAGTGTTTACGTATACACCTTGTTGTCTGCATGTGCTCATAGCATGCCAATATTGTTTGAATTTTTTTGGTAAATACATGCATGCAGTCATAAGGCATCTTTGATTGTTGCTATTCCTATTTGGATAGAGTAATATTACACAAATTTTCACTTCTCCACACCTATTTCTTCACTTTTAGGTAGTTTTTAAAATCATCATTAGCTTTGATATGGATCTTTAATTTATTGAATTTTAATCTAATAGTGGTTTTGAAAAGTCACCTAATAGTGTGGAAAAATAGGTCTGGAGAAATAAAAATGTGTATAGCATTACTCATTTGGATTTGTAGTCTTCATTCTAACTAGATTCTAACCTGTAATTCTTTCTGTTGTTGCAGCCTCAATTACATGGGGATGAACGTACGTAGAGATATAGGGACTATAGATTGGAGCTCTTGTATTATCAAGAATAAGGCAAACCGCAACATTATGATATATATGTGTAATAAGCTCTAATATAATAGATCCTATTAATCAATAATATTTCTGACTTCCACTGAGAAGGAGATTTTAGTCATTGAATTTTCATCTTCCTCGTATACCAGAAGCAAAACTTGACTGAGAGCAAGCCAAGTGAGGTGAATATGGAAAATAAACAGTTATAAACAATCAAAGGTGGCTATGAGCACTTTGGCTATAAGTGCATAAATATGAGAAATGCTAGTGAGGTGAATAGACAATTTGTCACTGCTAATGTGGTTGCTGCTAATGGTTCTACGCTAATGATCAATAGCGGCGACAAATTGAGTCAATGCTAAAAATATTTTTTGTCGAAGCTAAAAACTCTAAAATTGAATCCATTTGTTGCCCAAGGGAAAAAAAAAATAAAAAATTATTAGCGTCGAATTTATAGTTGCCACTAATAATGTTTTATTTTGAAAAAAAATAAAAATAAATCCCAAATTAGAACCAAAACAAATAAAAATTCAGCAACAAATCCATCCTAAACTAGGGATCATCACCAAATTTACACAAATTCATCCTCAACTCAAGGTCATCCTAAAAGTCCATGCTAATACTTTTTTCTTTTCTTTTTTTTTTAAAAAAAAAAAAAAAAAAAATACAAAACCTACTCCTAGCAAATCCATGTTGTTCAAGAGAACCCTAAATTCCAAATTGCATATGCAGAAGAATTTTTATGTTTATTTTTTTAAAAGAATATCAATAATGAAGAGAAAAGCTGAAAAAAAATAACCCCATACTTTCTTTTTTATAAGAAAATTTATTTAAAAAAGCGTAAGACGCCCCTAAGTACACATGTAGTATACATAAGAACAATCAAGGTAGTCCACAAAAGAGAACCCAATAAAACTCACAAGAACCTATGCACCCACAACTCCCAAAACCCAAAATACAGTAGAACCCTCATTAAACACCCAAAATACAATAGAAACCCCCCCCCCCCCCTTCCCCCCCCCAAAAAAAGAAGAAACCCCCAAAGAAACTTCCTAACTGTCCCAAAGCACCCCAACCCAACAAACCCCCCAAAATCCACTAGAAACCCTAAACAACCCTCCAAAAAAACACACCAACAAAACTGGAACCCGAGAAAGGCACCCAAAACCAGAGCCAAAAAACCCCACAGTACAAAGAAAATGTCAAAAATACAGGGAAATTAAAAGAAAAAAAAAAGTAGACAGTGGCGCGGAGCGGCATGGAACCAACGACACATAATTGTAAGCCATTGAAGTGATTTATAAGCTGCCAGCAATGAAGATCTGCCAATGACAACAAATTGATAATGCAGACATCATTGAGGGGTGTGAGGGGTCACTTACAACAGTGGCCAAGCAGTAGTGTTGCTAGCAATCATGGTAAAGATAGAGCATAAACATTCCTGCTTGACAGTGATTCTTGATGGTGGCAAAACCGTGCATTTTTTGTACTAGCTAGGGGCAACTTCTATTGGAACAACACATTTCTCAATTTCCGCTTTTTAAATCCCTTTCAAAATTGGTATCAAAGCCGAGCAATTCACTAGCCTTATAACTCGTCGCTGCCAAAACCCGCCAACCCAATTGATCCAATCCAATCAAGTTCATCCACCGATCCACGTACTCCTATATATAGGCAACCGATGCCCAAGCGATCAACTTCCCAAGATCCTTCGTCCTCACTCGCCCTTCCCTCACCACAATCCGCGCATTCCAAAACGACGCCCCACACTTGTCCCTCGCGAACCCAATACACTTCTCCTTCGTTGCCAAGACACAACCCTCCATTTCTTGGTCCTCGTACCTCTCACGCCGGCTCAGATCCGTCGCCCTCGGGCCAACCATGGTGTGCCACCAGGGGATTTTGCACTTGTTGGATGTGACTATGGCGCACCTGACTCTCGCACCATGCTTGCACTGGTCCACGAGCTTGGACTCACAGGCTTTGAGCGCAGAGGTCCAGGCTTGGGGGTCCTGAAACGCGAGCACGTATGGCCCGGCCGACGGGTCGTCTGGTGGGCCGTCAAGAATGGGTCTGCGGAGCAAGGGCATTGGGCGGTCAAATGTGGTCACTGTTGAGGCTGCCGAGTACTCCTCCAGATTTTGCGATGATGCGGTTTCCATTTGAGGCAAACATATTGGAATACCTCCACCGATTGCCTTTGGAGGTTTAAAAATAGCCTGCAAGAAGCATAGATATTAAGAGAAAAAAAAAAGGACCAAAAATATAAAAAATCTGCAATTCCATGACAAGTAATCAATGCCAAAGGAATAAAACCACTAACAACAAATCTGCTATGTTTAGATATAACACATGACAATCTATCTATGTTATCCACTTTGGTTCACTTAAACACCACCATATGTGACATCTTTTCTCATATTATATTATTCGAAGAAACATCGATAGAACTTAGCTTGTCATGCATTGATATTAGAGGAGTTATATTACATGCACAAGAAAATTATTTTTTTACACCGTGCAAACAGCTTTGTCGTGTGCATGCAGAGTAAAACTTGGCTTTGACTCAGAAGCTGCATCAGACTTGGCAACCTGGACATCAAAACCTTTGACAATACCATCTTCAAGGACTTCCATTCGAGCTAACCCGTGAGGGCTTGAACGCAATCAATGCAAGGACTTCCACAGATAAAATATAATGAAATTATACAAGAAAAGAAAAAGTAAAGCAACTCATAACAAAATATAATAGAATACCATACTGTAAAGTGTTAACCCTTCGAATCCAAGCAGTCAAACTGATTTGCTTACCGTGCACCCAAACCAAACAAAAACAAATAGCAAATGCTAAAAGAGCAATGAACTAAACACAGGTTAGAACATTCAACCAAATTCTCTTCCTTTTCATCCAATTCAATACAGGTGAAACCAAAGCAAGACCACAATCAACTAAATTCACAAAATTAAGTAATACCCAACCACAAGTAGACATAACGTAACCATCAAATGATAAACTCTAATTACCTCGTTTTTCTACTATTTCCCACTATTTTTTCAGCAACCAAAACAGAGGGTAAATAAGAACGAGCCCACAATGACCTTAAATTCACAAAACCACAAACAGACACAGGCACACGTGCACATGAACAAACCCAGAAACCCCTCAACAAGTAAATATGGTATTTATTTCCCTTCGCTTTTCTCAGAAACAAAACATAAGTAAACCAAACAAAACCCACCAAAAAACAAAAAAAAGAAGCAAAATCACAGAACAAACAGCAAACCCATTTAATAGAGTAACACAACCAGACACATAAAAACACCAAAACACACAGACACATAGCAAAAAACAACAATTTTAAATCTTCAAAAGAAAAACCTTGAGAAACCACACTATAACTCTTGTTTCCTTCCGTTTTCTCAGACAAAGATATATTTTGCTTCTTCAAAAGAAAGACCAAAAAATAATTGAAAACACCAACAGCAAGACAGTTTCAGATAAATGGGTAAATCACTTACAACAAATGAGTGCTTATTGTGTGGATCCCATGCCAAGCTTTCTACATCAGCCACGACTGACCATATATAACCAGAATGTGCTGGTATTCTGCAATCCTTCTGCAATGCAGAAATATCAAAAATACATGAAGTCACTTTATCGATCTACAAAGCAATACATCAAGCCACATTTTCACATTTTCAAATATTTGTAAACTTTTTTTTTTGTTTGACAGAGCAATCGAAAAGTCATGGAAATCTGAGTATTTTTTTTCATACCCATTAGCACTTACACAAAATATTAACAACAGCAAAAAGCAACAAACAAACCCCACCCACATCCTCATTTTCCATAATTCAGTAAAAAAAATTCACAAGACAAATCATACCCACATCCAAAACCCCAACACATACGTCAAAATAAAACGTGAGACACAAAGCTAACAGAGACAAAGGCGGAGAGAGAGTGTATATTGAACATATGAATGCCCAGATTCAAGAACCCATTGTCCCATACCTATAATGAAGAGACCCATATTACCCAAAATTCTAATCACCAGAAGATAGAACCAAATAGACAACAACTAAAAAACAAGACAAATTTCTTTTTCAAACCACAACAATTTTGAAAATTGTTATAAAACCAAAACAGACCTAAAAACACTCAACCAATCTACTACCCAAATGCATCAAACAGCCAACATAACACACACCAAAACAACAAAAAAATGAACTTAAAAATTTCACAACCCATTCAATTTAGAACACCCAAACTGATACAACAAACAAAAACCACAAAACACCTACTGAAAATCCAAGACCAACACTCATCTCTTCCTTCAAAATCAACAACCCAACAACCCCCAACTCAAAAATCAACCACACCATTCTGCCATCACAAACTGCCCAGAAATTCGGTCATCCAATCCACCAAACAGAATAATAAATTAACTTCAAACTCAAAGGAAAATAACTGAGAATTAACTAGTAAAACCAAGACAACTACCACCCAAAAATCCACCCCAAACGGCCTCACTTCAACCGTGAATCAACACACCCAAAAAACCCAAATCAAACCCCATCAATATAATCACAATCCAATCCCAAAACACTACAAGAATTTTTCAATCCGATTGTAAATCAAACTGAAAATGGAAATCAAAGCCTGCGAGATTCACTTACCCAAGAAACGAATTTCTTCTTGTTTGGGCATCGAGAAAGCACCGGAACCCAAGCTCCCACTAGCTTCACCGGCCTCTGGCCGTGACCCACCAGCCCAGGCATTGCTTTCCGCCACAAACGTTGGCTGTCCCACCGCACACTTCTCTCTGTCTCTGTTTAGTCTCTGAAAAAAAAAAAAAAAGAAAAGAAAAGAGAGAAAGCGTGAGAAGAAGAATGGGAGAAGTGAGAGAATTTGTGTAGAAACTAAAACAAGAGGGGGCGGTCGATTAAACAAAAAATTGTGCGAAAATTTCAGCCTCCCGCTTATTATTTGGACAAAACACGACATCGTTTTCCATCAACAGCAACGCCATATTATTGGCTGTTACTCCTTTGGGTCGCCGATAAATAGTCTATAACTATGATCTTATCGTGATTGATTGGATTAATGTAATTTGATCGATAGATCATTTAATCGTATTACAATTGATGGAACTGATATACTAAGATTAATTAGATGTTCGATCGAATCTTCAATTGTGTCAAGTTTGATCGATCATTTGATCATATCACGATCAATTTGACTAATGCACTATGATCGAGCAAGTGATTTTATCGTGATTGATCAGGCTAATGCACAAGGATAGATAATACAAAATTCACAGAGTTCGACTGATCATTTGATCGTATCATAATCGATGTGACTAATGCACTAGGATCGATTTGATATTCGCTTGAACCTTCAATCGTATCAAGTTTGAGTAGAGCTAATAGCGCCGATCAGACTAATGCATTAGGATCGATTAGATTTTCAATTGAGCTTTTAATCGTGTCAAGTTCTATCGATCATTTGATTGTAGCACGGTCGATCGAATTAATGCACCATGATAATACAAAATCCTTAGAGTTTGATCGATTAAACTAATTCATTGGGATTAATTAGACGTTCGATCAAACCTTCTAGATTATGTTCGATTGATCATTTGATCGTATTACAATCTATGAGACTAATGCATTAGGATCAATGATGTCTAATGGGAAGATGCTCAAGAAATTATCACAATCACTGATCTTGTAAATGAAAGCAAACACGAAATGATTGTGTTTTTTTTTTTGCAACCCATTAATTCCTTCTTCTTTTTATTTATTTAATTATGTAGGGTCAGTAGCGACGACATTTAAATGTCGCTGCTAATATCTTCCCACAAAAGCAAGCTAATATATTTATTTTTTTTGCCGCCACTAATATTTTCCCACAACAGCTCGCATATGGTAAAGAAATTCCCGCCAAGTTTTTAGCGGTGACATATTAGCGTCGACTTTTGGGTCGACACTAATATTAATGATTTTTTTTTATTAGTGTCAACTATTAGTTAATGAACCATTATTAGCGGCCACTTTGAGGTCACCATTAAAAAGTTGGACGCTAATGAAACATATTCTTGTAGTGATACCGCACTTTTATCTCATATTACTGAGGTGATTCTAACAATCAGTCTTTGAATAAGCCATTATCTTTTACAAAAAAAAAATAATAATTATTAATTGACAATACCACATCAACAAAGTGTAATATGTAACACTTCTCAAATGAGTAATTTTAAATACTACACCCTTATTATATTCACACCTCCAACCTATTGGGTTGATATGACATTGCCTATTAATTCTTGCATTTTTTTAACAAAGGTTGATGTATACTGCCACATTAGCCCAATGGAATGCTAGTACTGACAATCAGCCCGTGGATAAGCCATTATCTTTAAAAAAAAAAAAAAAAACCTACTTAGTGACTAATTGACGGTGCCACATCATCGAAGCAGCAAAGTGTGATATGTAACATTTTTAAATGACTAATGCTAAATATTGCACTCATCCCACTTTCATCTTATTGGGCTGATATAACAATGTCTATTAACTCTAATAAGCGTCGAATGTTACACATTCAAGCCCCTTAACTTATATATGTTAATTCCTTAGCATTGTTATTTGTTTGATTTTGTGTTGTTTTAATGTTTTCAGGTTTTAAATAAAGATGCAATTAATTCCATTAATTTTGGGCTTAAAATACACTTTGAGAAGACCTAGAAGATATGTTTAAGCTTAACCAATCATAATAGAATACCTATATGATGTGGTTAAGTTTAATCAAATCAAGTGAAGGATCAAATCGAAATTTCTCTACTAAGAGTCAAAATCGAATTGGATTCAAATTTTGATTCTGTATATGTCTTAGTATTTTGATCATAACTTTTGGCTCAGTTATTGGATTGTAACAAAATTGATGGCATTGGAAAGATAATAAAAAATGAAACAAATATGTCAGAAATAGCTTTTCCCAAATTCGGACGTTTACTATATTAAAATCGTCCCGTAATAAAAGACCGCAATTCTGACTGAATTTAGAATCATTTTCCTACTTGGATTGAAGTTTCAATCTCATACTTTGACAAGAAGACTCAAGAGACGATCTTTCTAGAATTTCAAGGGCTTATAGGACTTGTGTACTCCTTATAAATAGACCCCTAAACTTCAAGAGAAGGTGTGCTTGGTGCTTGGGCTTGTACTTAGATTTAGACAGAAAATTCTTCTTGGAGGCCTGACAAGTTGAAGAGGAGAAGAACATGGCAGGAGGTCATCCCAGCACTACGATGAGCGGCTAAATTCCTAATAGGGTGTTGATGTAGCCCTTTCCAAGTAACAATGGTTTAATTGTATTTTAGTTTGGGATTTTCTCTATGCATGATGGTTGTATAACTGTGATAATTGATTTTAATGTTTATATTCAATCATTATGAATTTCTTATATTGTCTTAGAAAGTCTTTTATACTGATTGAACTCAATCCTTCATATTTTCTGTGATTATGTGAATGATTGTTATACAACGGTTTTAATTGACATATAATCAAGAGGATTAGATAGGCCATGCCTAGGGAAGACGGATTGTACTACACCATAGTTTAGTGTAATTCAGGTAGACAGTCCGTGCCAACCGAAGATGGATTATACTTATTCTTTAGAGGTAATTTCTTGACTACTCGAGTGAGACGAACCCTTTATCATGCATAATATGAATTTTTCTTGTTAATTTAATATTGATCATTGTTATGCGGTGAGTGGTGAAATCAATCCCATATTCTTTATCTCATCCCTACTATCTTTAAATTTATGTCTTTTACTTTTATGCATTTATTTTTATAAAACAAAAATCAAACATATTTTTAATTAAGTTATATTTAATCTCGATAAGCTTGATAATAATACCCCTGCAGTCCTTGAGGTTCGACACCCTCTCTATAGCCTTATCCTACAAGGATTCGTTCTATTGCGAGTGGTTAATTTTATTATTGATATATTTTGGTAAACAAAAGACCACATCAAACTCTTAATTTTTTTTTTTAAAACAAAGGCTAATGAATACTACCACATTAGCCAATGGAATGATACTGACAATCAGCCCTTGGATAAAACCATTATCTTAAAAAAATAAAAATTAATGACTAATTGACCGTGCCATATTAGTAAAGTGTGATATGTAACATTTCTCAAATGAGTAATGTTAAATACTGCATTCTCATATGAGTTTCATCATACTAGGCTGATATGACAGTGCCTATTAACTCTTGAATTTTTTTAATAAAGGCTAATGGACATTACCACATTAGCCTAATGGAATGATACTGACAATTAGCCCTTGGATAAGTTATTATTGTAAAAAAATAATATTTAATGACTAATTGATCGTGCCACATCAACAAAATGTGATATGTAACATTTCTCAAATAGATAATGCTAATTAAATACTACACTCCCATCCACTTCCATCTTATTAGGATGATATGAAAGTGCCTATTTAACTCTTGAATATTTTTAACAAAGGTTGATAAATACTACCACATTAATCCAATGAGACGATACTGGCAATCAACCCACGTGTAAGCCATATCTTAAAATAATAATAATTAATGACTGATTGATAGTGCCACATTAGCAAAGAATGATATGTATACATTTCTCAGATAATCGAGTAATACTAAATAATGCACTCTCATTTCATCTCCATCATATTAGGTTGATATGACAATGCCTATTAACTCTTGAATATTTTGAACAAAGACCGATAGACACTACTACTTTAGCTCAATAGAATGAAAGTGTAACATGCAGCATTACTATTCTCAAATTACAATTCTATTTTTCACCGATCAAATACCTCCATTTTCTTTTGTCACGTTTCATTTATAAACGACGAGAATTACAGCTTCTTTCAAAGTTTTTGCATAATATGGTGTCCGGGATTGAGCAAGTCGGTGATTTGGGTCAGCTTGCTAGATAAAATGGCTCTCTTTATATATAGCCATTAAACATGTCCATTTTCCTTAAAAAGCCAATACTTTAAACTTTTCTTTTTATATTACACACTTTAGCAAATCAAGCCTTTAAAAAAGGTAAAATCCCAACTGAAATGTTTTAAATTTAGAAACTTAAACAAGAAGAACTGATTTCTCTCGTAAAAATGTTTGAAATACTACAACTTGCCCTTTACTACAAAAAAAAATAATTCATTTTGCCACTTTCATCTAGCCACGTGTATAGACACTGTACACGTGGCTAATAGGTGGCCACATGTTCGACGCGTGTTAGATTCGGGTGTAGCTAAATGCACATTTGACCGCCTGTACAGTAATACACGTGTACTGTAATACACGTGGCAAACAGTCTGACACGTGTATTAATACACATAGCCATGTGTATTAGAGTACACGTGGCAAAATGTTTTCTTTTTTTTAAAACATTTTAAATTATATTTTTTATTTAATTTATATTATTTTTAATAAAATTTTCCAATTAATTTAATTTCTATATATTTTTCTTTTTTCAATTTTAATTGTATTTTTATTTAATTTAATTCTTTTTTAAATACCTGATTGTATTTTTATTTAGGTTAATTATTTTTGAAATTTGTTTTGTAATTTCTTTTTTTTGCTGTAATTTTGTTATTGCCGGCCTAAAATATTGCGAAATCTATTTTACCCCAAAATATCACAAAATTAAATTACACGTGTCCAGTTAGACACGTTTATTTTATTCACGCATCTAACTGAACACGTGTATTTTATACACGTGTCCAATTGACCGCATAGATTAATTACACGCGGCCAATTGAGTTGTTTATACCATTAGCCACGTGTCAGAAAGACACGTGGCTAGTTGGCCGTATGTCTACAGTAACAGGTACTGTAGATACGCGGCCAATTGTTAGTTTTTTTGTAGTGTTTGGAAAATCCTTGGCAGCCCCAAACATTTTTAAAACGCTTATAAAAATATTATTTTTATACTCTCACCCCGGTCATATGTGATATAAATTGTTTTAGATTGTAATAATGATAGTAATGTTTAATAACTCCATGGTTAATCCTCATTTTTACTGAAATTGAGGGAAGGGGCCGGGGTTTCACGCCAAGTTCGAAACCCCAGCCTTACCAAAAGAAATTTTTGACTGTTGAGGTCTTTACAATATTTACTAAAATTTTAATTGCAAAATTGCGTCGGATACAGTTTTTACTACATGGAAAGTTAGTTAATTTTTTTGCTTCTAATCCTTGTTGTATCTCACATAACGATTTCTACTCTTATACTCTATGTCGAATCGATTTGTGACTTATGATATGTAATTTTTGTTTACATTTATGACTTATGAGTTAATATGAAATTAAATTTAAAGAGTTAATATGAAATTAAATTTAAAACTTTTATGCTTTTGTTTATATTTCATTACTTGTTAAATAAAAAAACTGTGTGCGCGCACAGAGAGATTATGTTTGTCTATGTACTTATTTATTTATGTAAGTTCGGACCCAAACAAGATATCCTAGTTCCACTCCTAGAGACCACTAGATTAGGAAGAGCACCTTTGAATCGGCTATACATTTGTTGAGGGCAAGCAGCAAGAAATATGACTTAAGTCCTTCAACTTATCCAGAAAGGGATGGGAAAATGGGAGATTATATGAAAAAAGTAAAAAGAAGGGGTAGTCAACCCTAACAATAGCTTCAAAGCAATCAAAAATCAGTGCTAATTAAACCTAAAATTACTGGCTGGAAATAAGTCAAATAATGAAATAACCTGGCTCATTGAGAGAGCTGGGGCCGCCATTGAAGGTGGTAAGCATAGGAAAAGTTTCGAAAATAGAACAACCTACGGAGCAGTAGCTGCGTAAAGCAAAAAGATCTATGCTTCATAGCAACATAACAAGCATTGACGAAGCTAAGGCACCGTTATAGAAAAATTAACCACACGTACCATAGATAACAAAACATACCAACAACGACAAACAACAAGATCTAGCTGTGAATCTCCAATACCGTCAACTTGAATGGAGGAATATAATATTACTTGATATATATATATATATATACCTTCGCATAGTGCAGGTTATATATGTGCAAGTAAGTCAATATGATAAATTGTGATTTTTATTAATCGAAATTAAGCACATTGGTTAAATTAATTTTGTTACTTGAGCTGCACGTTATTTTAGACTACGTACGTATAGTCATATACGCACAAGTTGTGGTGCACAACAGTTCAATCATATATTTTGTCAAACAGACAAGAAAGGGACTAGTACGTTAACCGTTGAATTGAATATCGATCATACCTCGTATCAAATTTTAAGAAACATAACACCCTTTATCAAACCTCGGATCAAATTGTGTTACCATTGATGTTTGAGAAAATGATTGAACTGTCGTACGTCCACCGGCCATAACTCGTGCGTAGTCTAAAAGCTCAAGTAACAAAATTTAACCATGTGATTGGATACGCCATGCATGGTTGACCTTTCGATTAATAAAAATGCCAATTTATCATATATATTGACAACTTGTAATTAAATTAGTTTTTACCTTTAATTATATATCTTTCAATTAAAGGTTTTTTTTTTTCATCAAAAAAGAAAAGAAAAGAAAAAGTGTACGTTAGGTCTCCATCAGGCATCAACTAGCTACCTTATATATATGCATGTACATCTCGAAAACATACTAAGTTTTTTATATCTAAATTCAAGATCATTGCCTTGTCGAGGCAAGATCAGCTTTTAATAAATGAGATTGCTAGCTATTTAATTTCCAACTAAATTCTTTAGTAATATTGCGCACGGCATTGTTAATTAATCACTTTTCAACAGATACTGCAACATTGTATGCATTATAAAGATGTTAGAACGTCTTTCTCTTCAACTACAAGTACTGCTGTTCATTAACAAATTAATACAAGATGTCGATTATTTAATTGATTAAGTAACTTCCTTAATATATATTTGACTAATTTTGTCGCTCAATTTTAAAGACCATCATGCAACTTGAATGGAGGAACAATATTAATTATTAATTACTTGTCATAGCTTCGAGATTTCTTTGACTACTGTAGCTAACTTTTTCGGACTATAATATCTGTAGCGTTGAGTTTCGATCTTTAGCAAATTGGGAGTTTGAAGCCAATGAAGCACCGTACGTAAGTCCGGCCTTCAGCTTCAACAATTCACATGCAGTACCCATAGCCTAAAACACCAAAATCCAGTATGGAAATCGAGAATATCGAGGAAGTCACGGCCTTCACCGAGGGAGGCAATTCTGTGGCAGTAGAAATTAATGGAGCAGCCGGGATTCGAGAATTCACCGCGCAGGAACTAGCCAAAATCGAACAGCATATAACGTGGTATTCACAAGACGCCTTAAAGTTGGAAAGAAGAAGCCTCCCGCGAAAACACTCAGTGCGGGTTAAGTGCGCGAAATTTATTTGATCAAATGTATGGATAAGTCTAGAGTTTGTCAGACATATAGAAGTGTCACGAATGCTGGTGTCTAACATTGACACAGCTATTCCATATGCATTTCCAGGCCACTTAGGTTACTGGTTGAGCAGGCTAAAACAGGCTAAATGCACTTAAAGATATAAAAGAATGAAAGGTAGGTGAACAGCGAGGGAGGATGGAACCTGCCTGTAAACAGCACCAAATCTGGCTGCATTTCACCATAAACCCGTATTAAATGAGATAAACACAATTTTTTATCACGTAAAGCTAAAAGAACATATATAAAGGAAGAAAAAAAAAAAAAAAGAAGAAGCAAAAAACAATCGGCAGCAATGAGAACAAATTTCGTCTTTTGGGTGCAGTTAGAAGTTAACATTTAACAACCCAAGGAAAAGCGCTAGCCACATCTGCACTATCACCCCAAAAGGACTAGTCAATTTAAAGCTTTTCCTAGAATCACTTATAAAGCCTAGTTTTATTTAGTAACTAGGCAATGTGGGACTTAACACCCATGAGTATCTTTATAAACTATTCACTCTATGTGAACTATTCATCTCTTCCCAATGTGGGACCGGGGTGATACAAACTCCCCCCTTAAACCCCTGACGTCCTCGTCAGGCCCATGTCATGCAGTGCTCTAGTACCACATGACCTGGCGTTATTAGGTGGCTCTGATACCATTTTTAACGACCCAAGGAAAAGCGGTAGCCACATCTGCGCTATCACCCCAAAAGGACAAGTCAATTTGAAGCTTTCCCTAGAATCACTTATAAAGCTCAATTTCACCTAGTAACTAGGTAATGCGGGACTTAGCATCCATGAGTATCTTTATAAATTATTTACTCTATGTGAGCTATTCATCTTTTCCTAATGTGGGACCGGGGTGTTACATAACATAACACACTTCTTCACAACTACAAATTTAACATTACTCACTTTACTTAATTACCGATCAAAATTTCTGCTTATGTATTTAATTACCCATGAAATTGTTATATCATAACCATAATACCAAAGCTATGAGCTTCAATCTATTACAAATCCCAAAACTTAACATTATGCTATTCTTAAATTTTTTTCCTATTTAAATTCTGAATACAATTTTTAGGTCCAACAAAAATCAAAGATCAAAGAGAGAAAATTACCTGCAGAAATTGAAGTGCCTTTGTATCTTCTTGAAGAATATTCCAATCATCGTGCTTCAAAAACCATAACATAATTGTCAACAATGAAACAAGTATCATCATTTTCAGATAAGAACAAATGCAAGAGAGAGAGAGAGAGAGAGAGAGAGACTCACGACGTCGCCGACGACTGCAATTCGAACGGAGACAGCCATGGAAGAGCGAGTGGAGTTGTTGGGCTTGGACAAAGCGGAGGGAGACGAACCGGAGAGATAGCAGAGAGTGGGCGCGTGCACTGAGAAGCTTAACATAGTGGGACTTCTTTCTCTCTGACTGATTCAGCTAGTCATCGGATACGGCTGAAACTAGAGTACTTCATTAAAATCGTTGGACCGACACGTAAATCAGATTTTTTTTTTTGTATGTCAATTGTATTCATTATATAGTATATTAAAATTATAAAATATATATTATTCAATAAAAAATAATAATTTAAATTTAAAAAACGTTGTTGTGAAATTGTTTAAGATCTTGAATACATTAATAATGGGGGTAATTACCTTTTCCTCCCATGAATTACCAACTTTCGCGCAAAGCCCCCACAAACTACCAACTCGACCAAAATAGAGCATTCTACTACCAAAGACAACCATTTTCCTCCCTTCCGTCAGTCAAAGGGGTTAAAACAAACGGTCAACGAGTCACGTGACCTTCACATGCTATTTTACCCTCATTTTCTTCATATTTCCCCCCCATGAACTACCATCATCTTCCAACATGCCCCTATGAATTACCACCATCTTCCAACATGCCCCCATGTAAAACGGCACGTGACCCGTTGACCGTTTGTTTTAACCCTCTGACTGACGGAAGGGGAAAAAATGGTTGTGTTTGGTAGTTGAATGCTCTATTTTGGTTGAGTTGGTAGTTTGTGGGGGCTTTGCGCAAAAGTTGGTAGTGCATTGGGGAAAAATGTAACTACCCCTTAATAATGCTTTAAACTCTCCATACCTATCTTTTAAGTAGGATTCTGCTTGGTCCAATTTTAATTGGAATTAAATTGGTTGGAATTAAATTAAGACATATGTCACTTGCATTTTGTTATAGGACAAATATCCTAATTTCAATATATTCAATTCTAAGTGAAACTCATCCCAGCCACCTCTAAATTTATATATATAGGGTTATATGATAAGAGCATTCATGGAATTATATATTATGCTTCACTGACTAGATAAAAGATATTTAGGGATTTGGATTCTTGCTTGGTTTAGTAATATTTATGTAATATGTATTTATCATTTTCTGTATTTTATATTCAGCTTTGTAACCCTATAAATAGAGGATTTGAGAAATAAATTAATAAGCAGAAAGTTAATATCAAACCTAGTGTTTGGAAAGGTTTACGGTTCCTTTGATGACTTTAAAGGTGTAGGTTTCCTCTACGAACCTAATTTATCCCTTTACAAACTTATGTTCGTAACATATATTGTGTTGATTGTCAACTTAGATCCATGTTGGATCCGACTTGGAAATTCAAGCTTTGAGGTTGGAAACAATAATCTTCATGACCAAAAACAAAAAAAAAAATTGAATAATATGGGCAATACGTGGTAATCTTATAATAATTGAAAATGTTGGACTTACAATCTTTTACGATTTTTAATTTTGACATGTGTTAGCATGTGACTATAGGATGGTTTTTTATTTAGTGACCGTCATATCTCTAATCACATGTTAGCACGTGCCAACCCTTGTTTTAAATTTTTTATATCATATCAATTATCTTTTAATAACTCTTTTCACCTTTCCTTACAAAAATTCAAAATTTATTTTTACTTTATATCATATTAATCACTTCTTATTACAATTTATTTTTATTTTTATAAAAAATAACCTAAAAAACCTTACCAAACACATCCGCAATACTTCTCTAGATATTATACTATGGTATTAATAGGTTATTCATTCTATTGTTAGGTTTATTGGCCTCTATAAATGTGTTCATGATTTCAACATCATTAATTGGAGGAAAAAGAAACAACTTACCTTAGCAAATCACAAAAGACAAGAACCATCTTTTTAATTTTTATCTTTGTCAAGATCAGGGGAATGATTAATTCAAAAAGTCTTTCTTTTGTCTTTCCAATTATAATAAGGTAGTTTTTATAATTATTATTTGATCAAATTTAATAGTAATTAATTTCAAGTCTAATTATAATTTTAAAAGCAACGTCATTGTTAAAGAGACACAAAAATGACTTATTACATTAGTATAAAGGAAGATAGAGGAAGCCTAACAATTGGGCAGTAAAGTCTCAACGTTCAATACTATAGAAAATGGACCAATTTATCTATGTATGGTGCCTCCTCCCTATTGACCAGTACTCAACCAGTTTATCACCGACTTAGCATCTATAAAATAATATTCCACATATATATAGAGTAACTTGTTGACTTCTAGATCAACGTACACCAATGGAGGAGAGAAGACTTAATTAGCTTCTGCCCACAAAGGTCCTCATCAATATATTGTTAAGGAATATGCTCTTCATACACGGGGAGGTTTTGTCTGAGAAATATATTGTAATTATAATTAATCAAATCTAATTGATTTGATTGATTTATTTGTATCAAATTTGATGGTAATTAAAGAAAGAGAAAGAGTTAAAAAAAAAAAAAAGGCTAAGTTGTCCATATTATTCTGGCCCTTTATTGGCTCCTTATTTTGGTTATTGACCATTCTTTTGGCATGTGGTATTGTATCAAACTCATGTCCATTTCAGCTCATAATTGGCCCCATATATTTTCGGTTCCTATGGTATTGTTTCAAATCCATAACCATTATTATTTGTATTTTGGCATTTGTGGTCTTATTTTAAGTTCATGCCCATTTAACCCCTAGTTGGCTCGATTAAGAAAAAAGGAGGAGGAAGACGAAAAAGAAGTAAGATGTTCTCCTAACTGGTCGGGTATTCATAAAAATAAAAATAAAAAATTCCAAACTCAAGATTTTAAAATTTTCTACCTTGAGTTTGTAGGGGTATGTTAAAGAATACACTTTCCATATACTGGGGGATTTGGTTTGAGAAATATATTGTAATTATAATCAATCAAATCTTTATTTGTAACAGATTTGATGGTAATCAAATCATATTGATTGATTACCATACTTATCTACCGAAATTCTCTTATAAATAGGAGTCTCATATATTGTAAAAGAATCAAGTAATAAGAGCATAATATAGTCATTTGGACTTTGTTCTGTAGACGTAAGTTATAGACCGAACTTCGTAAATTCTGTTATATCTATATTATTATTTGCGCTATTGTCTTTATTTTTCCATTGGTTTATGTTTTCTTTCATATACAGCAGTTGACTAATGCATGAAGGTGCTTTCATGGCATCTACTATTACTAGCTAGCCCGGCGGCCTGATCTCTAAGAAATTCAAAACAATATCTTAGACTTATTTGCGATCGAGAGTCGAACACAATCACACATGATGTGGAATGTGGTGCTTCTTCTTCTGATACTAATTGTTAATTAAAGCCTTAACTATTGAGAATATAGTTAGTCAATTGGATCAAAGTTAAGTCTAGCTTATAATTGATTTCACTTTGATCGATGCTTATACAGTTACCTTTATTGATCGCCTAATATTCTATGTGTAATGAGGATGGATGAAGAGTTAGAGCATATATATCTTAACTCAAAATCCCAATAAGGAAAGCAAAATTGATTGTTGCCGATCGACGGACGGATGGGTTATAATTTGTGTTTTATATATTGAGTTCAAATTGTGTCGGAATAAAAATATAAAATTATATAGGTTAATTCTAATTCGACCTATTTAAGTAATAAACTTTTTAGACTCCTTAATCATAACCTATTAATTTTATGATAGGTTTATGGGTCATGTAAAAAATTGTTAGTCTTTATGTTACGTGTTGAGTTCGAGTGATTATGTCAAAAATAGGAATAAGAGTAATTATATAAGTCAACAACAATCCGAATCATTTAATTAAATTGATTAAACTTATCAATTCTAATATGCTAAATTTATATTGAATTCGTACAGAGTTTACAATAAAAATTGCCCGCCCTAAACGGAGGCTTTGAGCTCATATATATCCGGGTTTCATTTGGTTTCAAGTCCAAATGAAATTAAACCCATTAAAATTAAGGCACGTGTATGATAACTAAACACAAAGACATCTGTCTCAATCTCAACGTCCCATTCTAGCTAGCTGAACCGACCCAAGCAGAATCCGATCGATCATATCCAATATTCGGTCCATATTCTTTTCTGTGGATAATTTTAAGCTGACAATTTAGACCAAAGCTGTGGTAATAGACTACTGCTTCCGTCATTTATGCTAAAGCTAGCTATACGTACACGTAACACTTAAACCACCGGATTCAGCAAAATGATAATATATATAACTCCTTTTTTTGATTTTTTTGATCTCCATCTAATTAAATGATAATAAAACTCCTTCAAAAGTCTTCAATGAGACTGTCAATGGCTTCAAAAGTTCAAACGCACCATCTTATCCGTAATTTGCGTTCTTAATATATTGTTCTATTCAAGAAAAAAAAAATCAGATAATTAACTCCAAATAAGAAAAAAAAAAAAAAAAAAACAAGAAAAAGCTATATATATATATAATATATATATATGCACAAAGGAATATCTCACTGCCTACTTCCTTTGCAACGGCTTCGAAAGCACTTGCATATGTACTTTCAGCCATCCTTTTCCTTCTCCAACTTCACTTCTCTGCCGGGCAGACGACTGTCGTGAAAGCCGCATACTGGTTTTCCGACAGTGGATTGACAGTGTCCGGCATAGATTCCACCCTTTTCACCCATCTCTTTTGTGCTTTTGCCGATCTCAACCCCACCACCTACGAAGTTACCATTTCTTCCTCAAACTTGCCACAATTCTCAACCTTCACCCAACCGTTCAACAAAAGAATCCTTCAGTCAAAACCCTTTTATCCATCGGCGGAGGAAGCTCTAGTCCTTCATCCTTTGCTTCAATGGCCAGCCAAAACAGTAGCCGTAAATCATTCATAGATTCCTCCATACAGCTGGCTAGGAATTACAGCTTCCATGGCCTCGACCTCGACTGGGAGTACCCCTCCTCGGCCACGGAAATGACCAACCTCGGCTTACTCCTCACCGAATGGAGAGCAGCCATCGCCGAGGACTCCACTACCACTGGCGAGACAGCGTTGCTTCTATCCGCAGCATTCTTTTACAACTCAGACTATTACACGGTAAATTATCCCTTTCAGGCCATATCAAACAGCATGGACTGGATCAACCTAATGGCCTATGACTTCTACGGCCCCGGCTGGTCACCCAATGTGACTGGACCGCCTGCCGCACTGTACAATCCGATAAGCCAAGTCAGCGGCGATACTGGCGTCAGAAATTGGATTCAGGCAGGCGTGGCAGCCAATAAATTAGTCCTCGGCGTTCCGTTTTACGGCTACGCATGGAGTCTAGTAAATGCTAATGACCACGGAATATTTTCTCCGGCTAATGGGGCGGCCATATCCTCAGACGGGTCCATAACTTATAGCGGAATCAAGGATTTCATAACCCAGAATAGCGCCACGGCAGTGTTCAATTCAACGATTGTTACAGACTATTGCTATTCGGGGACGACGTGGATTGGTTATGATGATACGAACAGTATCTATACTAAGGTTACATACGCTAAGGGAAAGGGATTACTCGGTTACTTTGCATGGCATGTGGGTGCCGACAACAATTTCACTCTTTCTCGGAATGGTAAGTACAATGAATTGATCAATCATTTATATCTATTCCAACTCATGCATTTCAAATTTTCCATTTTGTGATAGATGAGTCTATTCCAATGTTATATCCCGTTAATTCAACACAAAATTAGGAAGTTAAAGTCTAGTATAATAGGATTCGGATAAAAACAAGTTAGCTTGGTTAAACATAATTAATAAACGGCTTAAATCTTTATAATTAAATTAAAATTTTAATTGTGACTATGGATATCGATTGTCAAATTGATTTGGTCATAAATCTAGCTTCTAAGTGTGTATAATAGACACTTATGTTTATAAGAGATGAAATTGCATGTGTTAACTTAACCTATTTATATTAAACAGATTGAAATGGGTTATGTTTATGTCCGTCCTTCACGATCTATTTATTAAACGAGTTATGTGAGTCATGTCGTATCACTCGTTTAGTTAAACAAGTCATATTAGGGTTGATGAGTTTGACACTATTAATTAAATAATTTGTGTTCACGTCAACCATATAATTGCAAACTTATAACTTGACATGACACGAACCCAACCCATAAACCCAAATTGCTACCCCAATTAAGACTTATGAAGGCCTACATTTAGCTAGGCTGAAACAATAACTTATGTGAGTTTCAAAGAAGCTCTACCACGTCAATTGTAATTAATAATTGTTTTGTTAATTATTTGATGGCAAGTTTTGGGTTTTCTTGGTCCGTGGTCCATCAGGAGTACTTTTGTACAATGATTAAACCCATTGAATGAAATATCTATTCTAACGGAATAGAGCAGTGATATATAGGGAACGGTTTTCGTCTCCTGTCATTCCATTTTTATTTTTAAATAAAAAAAAAATCAAAATTTGTTCTTTGATGTCAAGGGGGTGATGAGGGACGGTTGTTTGTTTCCACCTATCATTTTCCAATGAAATATAGTTGGTAAGACTTTTAACCTTAGAATAATTATTCCTCTAAAAATAAAATTGAGAGGAGTAAGTATTCATTTTAGGAATATACTATATTTTCCAAAAAAACTCACAATATATTTTTAATCTACCGCCAGTTGCTGGAGTTCATGGAAATCCGCCGCTAGCCAAAGGAGTTCCACCTTCTTAAAACAAACAGAGCCTCAAAATATATATATATATATATATATATATATATATATATATATATATATATATATATAAAATGTGAAAATGTGAATATTTTAGTAATTTTGGTTTAATTCCAATGAGAGCATGTGTTTTGTCACTAAAATGAGAAATAAGAATATCTATTCTATTTCAGATTCTTCTATTCATAAGAATAGATATTCATTTTCCTAATAAAATAATAATTTTTCGTACCAAAAGCCACCTATAAGAGGGTGTTCTAGTTCAAAGTATATATATTGCACCGTTAAGAGGGTGGATTTTGTTGTCTGCATTTGCTCATAGCATGTAAGGCAGTGTTTACATGTATACCTTGTTGTCTGCATGTGCTCATAGCATGGCATTGTTTGAATTTTTTGGTAATTAATACATGCATGCGGTGGTCATAAGGTATCGAGTAATTCTAAAAGTCATATCTATGTCTTTCTTGTGTCCCTCTAAAAATGAGGTAGCTTTTAAAATTACCATTTGATCAAAATTCAATTTTGATCAATCACAAGCCCAATGATGATTTTAAAAGCCGCATCATTTTTAGAGGAATACAGGAGAAACATAGGTATGACATATAGAATTACTTTAAGGCATCTTTGATTATTGTTATTCCTATTTGGATCGAGTAATATTACACACATTTTCATTTCTCCACACCTTAAGTGGTTTTTAAAACCGGCTACCATTGGCTTTGATATAGATCTTTATTAGATTTTAATCTAATAGTGATTTTAAAAGTGACCTAAGGGCGTAGAAAAATAAGTATGAAGAAGTAAGAATGTAGGTAGCATTACTTATTTGAATTTGTAGTCTTCATTCTAACTAGATTCTAACCTGTAATTCTTTCTGTTGTTGCAGCCTCAATTACATGGGGATAGGCGTACGTAGAGATATAGGGACAATAGGTTGGAGCTCTTGTATTATCAAGAATAAGGCAAACCAACATTATGATATATATATAAGTGTAATAAGCTCTAATATAATAGATCCTATTAATCAATAATATTTCTGACTTCCACTGAGAAGGAGATATTAGTCATTGAATTTTAATTTTCCTCCTATACCAGAAGCAAAACTTGACTGAGAGCAAGCAAGGTGAGGTGAATATGGAAAATAAACAGTTATAAACAATCAAAGGCGGTTATGAGCACTTTGGCTATAAGGGCATAAATAAGAGAAATGCTAATGAGGTGAATAGACAATTTGTCGCTGGTAATGGTCCGACGCTAATGATCAATAGCAGTGACCAATTGAGTCAATGCTAAAAATATTTTTTGTCGACGCTAAAAACTGTAAAATTGAAACCATTTGTCGCCCGAAGAAAAAAAAAAAAAAACATTATTAGCGTTGGCTTTATAGTTGCCACTAATAATATTTTATTTTGAAAAAAAAAATAAAATCCCAAATTAGAACCAAAACAAATAAAAATTCTGCAACAAATCCATCCTAAACTAGGGGTCATCACCAAATTTACACAAATTCATCCTCAACTCAAGGTCATCCTAAAAGTCAACGCTAATATTGTTTATTTTTATTTAAAATAAATAAATAAATAATACAAAGCCTACTCCTAGCAAATCCACGTTGTTCAAGAGAACCCTGAATTCCAAATTGCATATGCAGAAGAATTTTTATTTTTTTTAAAAGAATATCAATAATGAAGAGAAAAGCTGAAAGAAAAGATCTCTATACATTTTTTTTAGTAAGTAAGAAAATTTTATTTAAAAAAACGTAAGGCGTTTCTAAATACACAGATAGTATACATAGGAACAATTAAGCTAACCCACAAAAGAGAGCCCAATAAAATCCACAAGAACTTATGCACCGACAACTCCAAAAACTCACAAGAAACCCAAAATACAGTAGAACCCTCATTAAACACCCAAAATACAGTAAAACAACCAACCCACGGCCTGGACAATATATTGTGAGGCTTAAGACGATAATTTTAAATTAGGTCTTTTTTATATTTAAATATTAAATAATTTTTAATTTATATATTATAATTTTATTTTTTATTTTTTTCTTTTAAGATTTAACATTATATGCTAGTAATAAATTTGTCTCGATATTTTTGTAGATTTAATTAAATTTTTGTATTCTTCCATTTTTAAAATTTTTCATATCCTTTGCATCTTTCTAGCACATATATAATTAAAAAAATTACATAAAAGAATAATTGAACCTAATATTTCAAAGTCACTTCACTTACAAATAAAATCTTTTTTTTTTTTGACATGTCCACACAAGAGGAGGGAAGGGGGATTCGAACTAGTGACATCTACTTCATGAGATGTGATCCCCAGCCGATTGAGCTACCTCTTGGGAACCAAATAAAATCATTTAATTCGCATAAATAAAGACAATTTTTCTTTATAATTGGTAATCAATATTGACTAATTAATGGACTAGCTAGTATGTTTCAAAGTTTGATATACTTAATATTAATTTATTAATTTACGTTTTTGTTGAAAAAAAATATATAAAACTATTTTATTAAAAAAAAAAACATAAAGTAAAGTCTGAAGACTAAAGTCACCTCCTCCTTTTCCTTATTGTTTAGGGAAAAAAAAAAAAAGTTAATGAATTCACGTTGCAATGACCAAAAAAAAAAAAAACAAAGAAAAAAGAGCTTGAAATGACTGTAGAAAAGTCCACAGCTACATCTTTTTATCATTATCTCTTACAACACAAGTATGGTTTGAACTTTGAAATGACTATAGAAGGATTCAGAAAAAGAACTGCCATCGTATTCGTAGCTCAAGCCCTCACCTAAAAAGAGAAAAAGTAGAAGCCTAGAAGGGCAAGCAACAAATCTTAAGAACAATAGCGGAGTCGAATGGGTGTTAAATACCTCATTGATGTTGTGTGTCCAGCGGAGAATGGCGGAGAGAAGCTAGAGCTGGCTAGTGATCAAGCAGACGAGTAATGAGCAGCAAATTGTAGCTGGGTTCTTGCATCTCCTACTTTCTGGCTGCTAGAGGAAGATGTCAAAATGCGGTTTATTATAGGTGGTGATTTTAGTAATTTGTTGGAAAGACGTTTTGTAATTATTTTTTTTAAATAAGATTTGTGCTCTTTGCGTATAGGGTTGATTTTTTTTATGCGAGAGTTACAGAGTCTCCAAAGGAAGAGATATAGATTGTTTTTTTTTTTTGACAATCATTGTGTTTTTTGGAATCTAACGGTTAGTTTTTCCATGAGAGTTTTAGAATCTATGGAAAAGATAAGGGTTAAATATATTTTAGTCCCCCAAACTACCACCATTTCTTTGGATGACCCTCCAAACTACTAATGCATAGATTCTGGCCCCCCAAACTATCACTTTCTAATTTTTTGACCTCATTCGTCCATTTATGCCGTCAATTCTAAACAGAAATCCGAAAATACTCCTCCTACACTTTGAAATTCCCACGGTTAAGAGAAAAGTATTTTCGGGTTTTTGGCCAGCTTCTATTAGAATTGACGGCATATATAGACGGATGAAACCAAAAAATCAAAAAGTGATACTTTAGGAACCAGAATCTAAGCATTGGTAATTTGGGGGGCCATCCGGAGAAATGATGATAGTTTGAGGAGTTAAAATATATTTAACCCAAAAGATAAATCACTTTATTTCTTTTCTTTCCCAAAATCGTTTGTTATTGTTTTTTGGACTCGCATTTAATTTTTCTATCAGATCTAGAGTCTCCAAAAAGAAGAGGTAATACAACTTTATTATTTTTTGAGGAAAATTGTTGTGCACTATGATTGGGCCCTTTTTTTTTTTTTTTTTTTTTTTTTTTTTTTTTTTTTTTTACAAACCTGTCTTATTATTATTATTATTATTCTATATTATCATGAATGGCTAATTGGGGGCCTTCTTTCACCTGGGGCCTTAGGCGGCGACTTAAGGGTTGCCTAGGGGAAGAGCTGGCTTGCACCCACCCCCACCCCCACCCCCCCCCCCCCCCCCCAAAAAAAAAGTAAAAAAAAATAAAAATAAAAACCGAAACCGAAACCAAAACCAAAACAAACCCCCAAACAAACTCCCAAACCTGTCCTGAAACAGCCCTACCCAACAAACCTTCCAAATCCACCGGAAACCCCAAACAACCCTCCCAAAAAACACACCAACAAACCCGAAACCTAAGAGAGGCACCCAAAACCTGAGCAAAAAACAAACCCACAATACAAAGAAAATGCCAGAAATACAGGAAAATTAAAAAATAAAAATAAAAATGTAGAGAGCAGCGCAGAGCGGCATGGAACCAGCAGCACATAATTGTAAGCCATTGAAGTGATTTATAAGCTGCCAGCAATGAAGATCTACCAATGACAACAAATTGATAATGCAGACATCATTGAGGGGTGTGAGGGGTCACTTACAACAGTGACCAAGCAGTATTGTTGCTATCATGGTAAAGCTAGAGTATAAACATTCCCGCTTGACAGTGATGCTTGATGGTGGCAAAACCGTGCATTTTTTTTGTACTAGGGGCAACTTCTATGGGAACAACACATTTCTCAATTTCCGCTTTTTAAATCCCTTTCAGAATTGCTATCAGAGCTTAGCAATTCACTAGTCCTATAACTCTTTGCCACCAAAACCCGCCAACCCAATTGATCCAATCCAATCAGGTTCATCTACGTACTCCTATAGGTAACCGATGCCCAAGCGATCAACTTCCCAAGATCCTTTGTCCTCACCCGCCCTTCCCTCGCCACAATCCACGCATACCAAAATGGTGCCGCTCACTTGTCCCTCGCGAACCCAATACACATCTCCTTCGCTGCCAAGACGCAACCCTCCATTTCTTGCTTCTCGCACCTCTCCGCCCGCTCAGATCGATCCATTGCCCTTGGGCCAACCATGGTGCGCCACCAGGGGATTTTGCACTTGTTGGATGCGACGATGGCGCACCTGACTCTCGCACCATGCTCGCACTGGTCCATGAGCTTGGACTCACAGGCTTTGAGCGCGGAGGCCCAGGCTTGGGGGTCTTGAAATGCGAGCACGTACGGCCCAGCCGACGGGTCGTCCGGTGGGCCGTCAAGAATGGGTCTGCGGAGCAAGGGCACCGGGCGGTCAAATGCGGTCACTATTGAGGCGGCCGAGTACTCCTCCAGATTTTGCGATGATGCGGTTTCCATTTGAGGCAAACATATTGGAATACCTCCACCGACTGCCTTTGGTGCTTTAAAAATAGCCTGCAAGAAGCATAGATATTAAGAGAAAAAAAAAAGGACCAAAAACAAAAAGAAACTCTGCAATTCCATGACAAGTAATCAATGCAAAAGGATTAAAACCACTAACAACAACTCTGCTATGTTTAGATATATCACATGACAATCTATCTCTAGTATCCACTTTGGTTCACTTAAACACCACCATATGTGACATCTTTTCTCATATTATATTATTCGAAGAAACATCGTTAGAACTTTGCTTGTCATGCATTGATATTAGAGGAGGTGCATAACACGCACAAGAAAATTATTTTTTTACACCGTGCAAACAGCTGTGTCGTGTGCATGTAGAGTAAAACTTGGCTTTGACTCAGAAGCTGCATCAGACTTAGCAACCTGGACATCAAAACCTTTGACGGTACCATCTTCAAGGACTTCCATTCAGCAACCAAAACAGAGGGTAAATAAGAACGAGCCCGCAATGACCTTAAATTCACAAAACCACAAAATAGACAGACACACGTGCGCATGAACAAACCCAGAAACCCCTCAACAAGTAAATATGGTATTTGTTTCCCTTTGCTTTTCTCAGAAACAAAACATAAGTAAACCAAACAAAACCCACAAAAAAAAGAAAAAAAGAAAAAAAAAACGCAAAATAACAGAACAAACAGCAAACCCATGTAATAGAGTAACACAACCGGACACATAAAAACACCAAAACACACTGACACATAGCAAAAAACAACAATTTTAAATCTTCAAAAGAAAAACCCTGAGAAACCACTTTATAACTCTTGTTTCCTTCCATTTTCTCAGACAAAGATATATTTTGCTTCTTCAAAAGAAAAACCAAAAAATAATTGAAAACACCAACAGCAAGATAGTTTCAGATAAAAGGGTAAATCACTTACCACAAATGAGTGCTCAGTGAGTGGATCCCATGCCAAGCTTTCTACATCAGCTACAACTGACCATATATAACCAGAATGTGCTGGTATTCTGCAATCCTTCAGCAATGCAGAAATATCAAAATACATCAAGTCACTTTATCTACAAAGCAATACATCAAGCCACATTTTCACATTTTCAAATATTTGTACACTTTTTTTTCCTGACATAGCAAACGAAAAGTCATGGAAATCTGAGTATTTTTTTCATACCCATTAGCACTTACACAAAATATTAAAAACAGCAAAAAGCAACAAAGAAACCCCACCCACATCCTTATTTTCCATAGTTCAGTAAAAAAAAATCACAAGACAAATCATACCCACATCCAAAACCCCAACACATACATCAAAATAAAACGTGAGACACAAAGATAACAGAGGCAGAGAGAGTGTATATTGAACATATGAATGCCCAGATTCAAGAACCCATTGTCCCATACCTATAGTGAAGAAACCCATATTACCCAAAATTCTAATAATCCCCAAAAGATATAACCAAATAGATAACAACTAAAAAACATGACAAATTTCTTTTTCAAACCACAACAATTTTGAAAATTGTTATAAAACCAAAACAGACCTAAAACATTCAACCAATCTACTACCCAAATGCATCAAACAGCCAACATAACACACACCAAAATAACAAAAAATGAACTTAAAATTTCACAACCCATTCGGTTAGAACACCCAAACCGAAACAACCAAACAAAAGCCACAAAACACCTACTAAAAATCCAAGACCAACACTCATCTCTTCCTTCAAAATCAACAACCCAACAACACCCAACTCAAAAATCAACCAAACCATTCGGCCATCACAAACTCCCCAGAAATTCGGTCATCCAATCCATCAAACGGAACAATAAATTAACTTCAAACTCAAAGGAAAACAACCGAGAATTACGCAGTAAAACCAAGACAACTACCACCGAAAAATCCACCCCAATCAGCCTCACTTCAACCGTGAATCAACACACCCAAAAAACCCAAATCAAACCCCATCAACATAATCACAATCCAATCCCAGACACTACAAGAATTTCTCAATCCAGTTGTAAATCAAACTAAAAATGGAAATCAAAGCCTGCGAGATTCACTTACCCAACAAACGAATTTCTTCTTGTTTGGGCACCGAGAAAGCGCCGGAACCCAACCTCTCACTAGCTTCACCGGCCTCTGGCCGTGACCCATCAGCCCAGGCGCTGCTTTCCGCCACAAACGTTGGCTGTCCCACCACACAGTTCTCTCTGTCTCTGTTTAGTCTCTGAAAAAATAAAAAAGAAAAGAAAGAAAGAAAGAGAGAAAGCACGAGAAGAAGAATGGGAGAAGTGAGAGAATTTGTGCAGAAAAAACAAGAGGGGGCGGTAGATTAAACAAAAAATTGTGCGAAAATTTCAGCCTCCCGCTTATTATTTGGACAAAACACGACATCGTTTTCTATCAACAGCAACGCCATATATTATCATCTGCTACCCCTTTGGGTCGCCGTTGATAAATAGTCGATAGCTACTATCCTATCATGATGGATCGGATTAATGTAATTTGATCGATCAAATTGATCCTATCACAATTGATTGAACTGATGCACTGAAATTGATAAGATGTTCAATCGAACCTTCAATTGTGTCAAGTTTGATCGATCATTTGATTGTATCACGATCAATTTGGCTAATGCACTATGATCGATCAAGTGATTTTTATCGTGATTGATTAGATTAATGCACAAGGATAGATAATATAAAATTCATAGAGTTCAACCGATCATTTGATCGTATCACAATCAATGTGACTAATACGCTAGGATCGATCAGATATTCGATTAAACCTTCAATCGTGTCAAGTTCAATTAGAGTCAATAGCGCCGATTTGACTAATGCACTAAGATCGATTAGATGTTCAATTGAACCTTTAATCATGTCAGGTTCTATCGATCATTTGATCGTATCACAATCAATCGAATTAATGCACCATGATAATATAAAATTCTTAGAGTTCAATCGATCAAACTAATTTACTAAAATTGATTGAACGTTCAATCGAACCTTCTAGATCTTGTTTGATTGATCATTTGATCGTATTACGATCGATGAGACTAATGCATTAGGATCAATTATGTCTGATGGGAGGATGCTCAATAAATTATCACAATCAATGATTTTGTAAATGAAAGCAAACACGACATGATTTTTTTTTTTTTTTTGGCAGCCCATTAATTCCTTCTTCTTTCCTTTAGTATTTCTTCTTCTTCTTCTTTTTTTTTTTTTTTTTTTTTTAATATTTCCTATTTTTCCTCATTTTTCATTTTTCATTTTTTTTTTATTATGTAGGGTCACTAGTGGCAACATTTAAATGTCGCCACTAATATCTTCTCACAAAAGCAAGCAGATATATTTAGTATTAATAATTTTTTTAACATCAACCATAAGTGGCGGCAAATATTTTTTGGCTGCCACTAATATTTTCCCACAATAGCCCTCATATTGTAAAAAAATCCCCCCCAAGCTCTTAGCAATGACATATTAGCATTGACTTTTGGGTTGACACTAATTATATTAATGATTTTTTTTAATTAGTGTCAACTATTAGCTAATGAGCCATTATTAGTGGCCACTTTGAGGTCACCATTAAAAAGTTGGATGCTAATGAAGCAGATTCTTGTAGTCAGTGGCGAAGTCAGAACTTTAGGCCGGGGGGTCAAGATTTTTTTTAAATAAAAATTATAAATGAAAAAAAAAGGATTAAAATATTAAAAAAAATATAACTAATGAAATAAATTAATAATTTAACAAAATTTAAATATTGTTTAAAACTTATAAATGTAATATATAATTCATTTTGCCACTCTTCAAGTTGGTCTTTATCATTAGAATGATAATCATATTTTTTTTTTCTTAAGCAATGATCTACTAACAAATATGCTAAATTTACCTCGACATGAGCTCATTTAAAATTTGATTAGAGCTCTTAATGAAATCATTATTATTCTCCACAATCTTAGCTAACTACAATTATACGTTTTCATATAATTAGAAGATGTAACAAAAACTATATATTTTTATAAACAAATAAAAGCTTAATCAACATTTAAGTTTGATTATATACCTGAAACTTTTTAAGAAAAGGGAAATTATCAAAAAGCAATTCATCTTACTTGTTGAAAGCTTGAAGAAAAAAGAAAATTGATAGACTAAAAGTATGACTTCATACTTCAGTCTTCATAATTTTGTGGAAGTCTAAATCGCAATTTGCAATTTGTAATTTTTCTTTTCACTATAAATGCCCTTTCTATTGCTCAGCCTTTCCTTCTAGATTAGGACCTTAAATATTTGCTTTTGTTTTTTAAGTAGGCCTTACCTATTGAGACCTATATTTTAGGTTTTTTTTTTTTTTTAATTGTATTGTGATGTGTTGTACTGTAATTATAAGAGCTAAAGTAGTTTGGAGTCTTTGGATTGACGGCTCAGGAAAATAAAAGGTAAATTTTTGGAGGTTTAAGGGGGGGGGGGGGGGATTTGACCCCTCTCGACCCCCCTCTCTCCGCCCTTACTTGTAGTGATACTACACATTTATCTCACATTACTGATGTGATACTAACAATCAGTCATTGAATAAGCCATTATCTTTTTAAAAGAAATTAATTAATTATTAATTGACAGTACCACATTAACAAAGTGTGATATGTAACATATTTCTCAAATGAGTAATTCTAAATACTGCACCCTTATCATACTCACACCTCCAACTTAATGGGCTGATATGACAGTGTCACATTAGGCTGATAAACGCTGCCACATTAGCCCAATGGAATGCACTTAATGGGCTGATATGACAGTGTCACATTAGGCTGATGGACACTGCCACATTAGCCCAATGGAATGCTAATACTGACAATTAGCTTGTAGATAAGCAATGTCTTTAAAAAAAAAAAAAAAAACTAAATGACTAATTGACCGTGCCACATCAGGAAAGTGTGATATGTAACATTTCTCAAATGAGTAATGCTAAATACTGCACTTTCATCACATTTCTATCCCATTTGGCTAATATGATAGTGCCAATTAACTATTGATTTTATTTTATTTATTTATTTTGTAACAAATGCTGATGGACATTGCCTCATTAGCCCTAATGGAATGATACTGGCAATAAGCCATTATCTTTAAAAAAATAATTAATGACTAATTGACCGTGTCACATTAGCAAAGTGTGATGTGCAACATTTCTAAATGAGTAATGCTAAATACTGCGCTCTGATCCTACTTTCAACCTATTGGGCTGATATGACAGTGTTTATTAATTCTTGATTTTATTATTATTATTATTATTATTTTTAACAAAGGCTAATGAACACTGTCACATTAGCCAATGGAATGATACTGACAATCAGCCATTGTAAAAACCATTATCTTAAAAATAAAAATAAAAATTAATGACTAATTGACCGTGCCATATCAGCAAAGTGTGATATGTAACATTTCTCAAATGAGTAATGTTAAATACTACACTTTCATATGAGTTCCATCATACTGGGTTGATATGACATTTCCTATTAACTTTTGAATTTTTTTAACAAAGGTTGATGAACATTACTATGCACATTAGCCCAATGGAATGATACTGGCAATCAGCCTTTGGATAAGCCATTATCTTAAAAAAAAAAAAAAAAAAAAAAGTTAATGACTACTTGGTTGTGCCACATCAACAAAGTGTGATATGTAACATTTCTAAAATGGGTAATGCTAATTAAATACTGCACTCCCATCCCACTTCCATCCTATTGGGATGATATGAAAGTGCCTATTAACTCTTGAATTTTTTTTTTTAACGAAGGTAAATAAATAATACCACGTTAACCCAACGAGACAATATTGGCAATCAAACCTTGTGTAAGCCATATCTTAAAAAAAAAAAAAAATTAATGACTGATTAATAGTGCCACATCAGAAAAATATGATATGTAAACATTTATCGATCAGATGATCGAGTCACTCTAAATATTGCAGCCTCATCTCATCTCCAACTTACTGGGCTGATATGACAATGCCTATTAACTCTTGAATTTTTTGAACAAAGATTGATGGACACTACTACTTTACCCTAATAGAATGAATTAAGGTGTAACATGCAGCATTACTCTTCTCAAATTACAATTATATTTTTCACTGATCAAATACCTCCATTTTCTTTTGTCACGTTTCATATATATATGACAAGAATTAAAGCTTCTTTCAAAGTTTTTGCATAATATGGTGCCTAGGATATTGAGCAAGTCCGTGATTTGGGTCAGCTTGGTAGATGTATAATGGCTCTCTTTATATATGGGCATTAAACATGTCCATTTTCCTTAAAAAGCCAATAATTTGAACTTTTCTTTTTCTATTACACACTTTAGCAAATCAAGCCTACAAAAAAGTTACGATCCCAACTGAAATATTTTAAATTGAGAAACTTAAACAAGAAGCATTTATTTCTCTTAATTATAAAAATGTTTGAAATACTACAATTTTTTACAAATTCATGTGATAAGTGCCCATTGAGGTCAAGGGCGGAGCTAGCATTGCCCTTGGGAGGTCCTCGACAGCCCCAAACTTTTTTAAAATGCTTACAAAAATATTATTTTTATACTCCCGCCCCGGTTATATAAGATAGAAATTGGTTTAGATTCTAGTAATGATAGAAATGTTCAATAGGTCCATAGTTAAACCTCTTTTTAACTGAAATTGGGTAAAAGGGTTCAAAACTAGGCCTTAACAACAGAATTTTTGACTGTTGAGGTCTTTACATTTACTAAAATTTTAATTGCAAAATTGCGTCTGATACAGTTTTTACTACATGGAAAGTTAGCTATTCTTTTGCTTCTAATCTTTATTGTTTCTCATATAACGATTTTTACTCTTATACTCTATGAGTATATGTCAAATCGATTTGTGACTTATGACATGTAATTTTTGTGTACATTTATCACTTATGAGTTAGTATGAAATTAAATTTAAGGCTTTTATATTTTTGTGTATGTTTCATTACTTACTAAAAAAAAAAAAAAAAAAACCATGTGCGCACATATACACGGAGAGACTATGTTTATCTATGTACTTATTTATTTATGTAAGTTTAGAACCCAGCAAGAAATCCTAGCTAGTTCCACCCCTAGAGGCCACTAGATTAATTAGGAAGAACACCTTCGAATCGGTTAGCCACAATTTTGGCTATACATTTGTTGATGGCAATCAGCAAGAGAAATATGACTTGAGTCCTTCAACTTACCCAGAAAGGGATGGGAAAATGGGAGATTATACGAAAAAAGTAAAAAGAAAGGGTAGTCAGCCCTAACAATAGCTCCAAAGCAACCAATAATCAGTGCTAAACCTAAAATTACCGGTTGAGAATAAGTCAAATAAATAACCCGGCTCATGATCAAGGTGGTAAGCATAAGAAAAGTTTCGAAAATAGAACAATGTGCCGAAGCTGTGAAAAGCAAAAAGATGTATGCTTCGTAGCAACGTAACAAGCATTGACGAAGGCACCGTTATAGAAAAACCACACCATGGATCGATAACAAAACACACGAACAACAAACAACAACATCTGTGAATCTCCAATTACCATCAACTTGAATGGAGGAATATTACTTGCATGATATATACCTGCGCATATATAGTGCAGGTTATATATGTACGTGCCAAGTAAGATATAAAAGCAAAAACTAATTTAACTACAAGTTGTCAATATGATAAATTGTGATTTTTATTAATCGAAATTAAGCACATTAATTGGTTAATATAATTTTGTTACTTGAGCTGTACGCTAGCTCTTTTAGACTACGTACGTATACGTACGCACAAGTCGTGGTGGACAACAGTTCAATCATTTTGTCAAACAGACAAGAAAGGGACTAGTACGTTAACCGTTGAATATCATACCTCGTGTCAAACCTCAGATCAAATTGTGTTACCATTGATGTTTGAGAAACTGACTGAACTGTCGTGTGTCCACCAAAACTCGTGCATAGTCTAAAAGCTCAAGTAACAAAATTTAACCAGTGATTGGATACGTCATGCATGGTTGACCTTTTGATTAATAAAAATGACAATTTATCCGATCACTACAAAAAAACTTCTTTTTTAATCACATGCAGTTAGTAACGTACATAAAGGTCATTTATGTGGCTAAATGCCCTCGTGCACGTAGTTACATTTAGCAACGTAACCTTTTATATATGTGGCTATTTAGCCACATGCCACCTTCAAGTGGTTAAATATATTTTTATTTTTATTTTTACTTTTTTAAAAAAAGGAAAATTGTATATTTTTAACTACCTATTCCTAACCCACGTCACCAAAATCAGTAATTTTTTTTTCTTCTTCCTAATATTGTATACAACATACATATACGTATGTATATCTCACTGGATCTGGAGAAAGGGCCGGTGTATCCGGCGAGATCCGCGCCGAATCTTCTTCCAACTCGTCGTCGAGATCCGGCGAGGGTTGGCAAGAATACCCACGCCATCGATCGACGAAAATACTCACTCCAAAAATACCCATTTGGTCGAGAAAGAGCAAAAAATACCAAAAGACACCAACTACTCCGGCGAGTAACAAAAAGGACCAAAAAAAAAAAAAAAAGTAACAAAAAGACCAAAAATCACCATCAAAAGGACCTATAAACCACTAACCTTTTTTCCATCACTGACGACGAAATGAGCTTCTCCGGGTGTTGGCGATCGAGTCGTGTATTCGGGTGGGGGTGAGTTGTTGTTTGCTGAGAAAAAAATACAAAGAAAGTGAGAAATTTTTTTAATGAAAAATGGGGAGAGACAGAGAGCTGGAAAAAAGAAAAAACTGGAGAAGGACGAGAGAGTTGAAAAAAATAAGAAAAAAATAAGAAAATGAGGAGAGACGAGAGATAGAGAGATTTCTAAAAAAAAAGAATTTTTTTTTTTGAAGAAGCCAGATATGTCGCCTAAAAAAGGCGACAGATTCGGCTTTTAAATAAACGGAAAAAAAAAAATTAAAAATTGAAATCAAAGACAAATTTAAAACAACCGAGAGGCGCGGGACCCTTCCCCCAAAACGTGCAAATGGCGATGTGGTTTATTTGCCACGTGGCCAATTGGCCAGCAACGTGGTCATAATGCACGATGCGAAAATTTCAAATTTTAAAAATATTTGAAAAAAATTTTAATTCCTGAAAAAAATTAAAAAAAAAAAGTAAGAATATTTTAGCCACGTGGTTTATGTGCCACGTGGCCAATTGGCGACATGGCTAATAAACTACATGACTAAAATTTAATTTTTTTTAAAATAATTTAAATAAATTAGCCACGTGATTTATGTGCCACATGGCCAATTGGCAACGTGGCCAATAAGTCACGTAGCTAAAATTTCAAACCTCAAAAAAATTTTGAAAAATTTCAATTTCCTGATAAAAAGAATTGAATAAAAATGAATATTTTAGCCATGTGTCTTATTTGCCAATTCACCACGTGGCAATTATACACGTGGCCATGTGGACATGTGTAATTAATACACGTTACGACATGGCCACATGGATCTATTGCACGCGGCAATGTTGTCACGTGTACTAAATACACGTGTCCAACTAGCTTTTTTGTCTTTTCTGCTACATCTCGTCACGTGGTCATTATGACATGTGGCTATCTGGCTATCTGGCCATGTGGCTACAGTTACGGCTACTGTAGTCACGTGGCTAATGTCTTGTTTTTTTTGTAGTGTATATATTGACAACTTGTAATTAAATTAGTTTTTACCTTTAATTAATTATATATCTTTCAATTAAGGTGCTAGGTCTCCATCAGGCATCAAGTACTACCTAATTATATGCATGTACATGCATCTCGAAAACATGCCAAGTTTTTTATATCTAAATTCAAGATCGATCATTGCCTTGTTGAGGCAAGATCAGCTTTTAATAAATGAGATTGCTATTTAATTTCCAACTTCTTTGGTAATATTGCGAACAGCATTGTTAATTAATCACTTTCCAACAGATCGATATTGCAACATATATTGTATGCATTATAAAGATGTTGGAACGTCTTTCTCTTCAACTACAAGTACTGCAATAGATCCACGTAGCTAACTTTTATTACTTGTTATTGAATGGAGGAACAATATTAATTACTTGTTATTAGCTTCGAGATTTCTTTGACTACTGTAGCTAACTTTTTCGGACTATAATATCTGTAGCATTGAGTTTCGATCTTTAGCAAATTGAGAATTTGAAGCCGAGGAAGCACCGTACCTAAGTCGGGGCTTCCGCTTCAACAATTCACATGTACGCATAGCCTAAAACACCAAAATCCAGTATGGAAATCGAGAATATCGAGGAAGCGCAAGTCACGGCCGTCTCCACTGAGGGAAGCAATTCTGTGGCAGTAGAAATTAATGAAGCAGCTGGGATTCGAGAATTCACCGCGCAGGAACTAGCCAAAATCGAACAACATATAACGTGGTATTCACAAGACGCCTTAAAGTTGAAAGAAGAAGCCTCCCGCGAAAACACTCGCTGCATCTATAGAGTCCTCCCGAAGCAAAAGGAGATCAACGGCAACTTGTACAAGCCAAGCACCGTCTCCATCGGGCCTTACCACTACGGAGACAGTGACCTCAGGGCCAACGAAGAGTACAAGTGGCGCTGCCTCGGTTCCTTGCTCGCCAAGACCCAATCCGTAGGCGAAACCTATAAGCAATACTTGAAAGAAATAGCCCAACTTGAAGGGCAAATCAGAGATTGTTATTCTGAAGAGATCGATCTCGATGAATTCCTCGAAATGATTGTTCGTGATGGTTGTTTTATAATAGAGTTGTTTCGCACGTTTGGCAGTCATAGACCCCCGGAGGAACCTCTCACCACCATGGAATGGATATTACCGTATGTTTACAGAGACTTTCTCCTGCTTGAGAATCAGCTCCCTTTCTTCGTTCTGGAAACGTTATTTGAGATTACCAGGATGCCTGCAGACGGCGACCTTCCGTCCTTGTTCGTGCTTGCTTTGCGATTCTTTCAAAAGGCAATGAGAGTACCTGACGAATTCATCGACAGGTCCGCGTCCGCCAATCTCAGGCCCTTGCATTTGCTGGACTTGGTCCGGTCTAGCTTAATCCCAGCCGATCTAGTGCCACCAAATAGTGTGCGCTACCCAGGGACCCAAGTTTTTCCCTGCGTCTCGAAGCTCCGTAGTGCGGGGATTGAGATCAGGCCGGGCCAGGCAGAGAGTTTCTTGGTGGTGAAGGTGGAGAACCGTGTGATTGAGATGCCCAGCATAGCCATGAACGACTTCATGAGATATCTCTTGTTCAACTGCGTGGCATTCGAGCAGTGCCACAAGAGGATTACGAAGCACTTGAGCGTTTACGCCACTTTCCTGCACTGCCTTGTGAACACAGACAGTGACTTTGATTACCTATACGAGCGCAAAGTGTTTTACATTGGGGCTGACGCAGAGCTTACGGGGTTCATCAACAAGTTGGGGAAGGACTTGTTGTTTGATATTGATTCTTGTTATTTGTCCAATTTGTTCAATGATGTTAACGAGTTTTATCGGAGGAGGTACTATTGGAAGTGGGCGACCTTCAAGCGTGAATATTATGACAAGCCGGCCTTGGTTGTTCATTTCGGCAATTCTTGCCTTTGTGCTCCTACTGCTTACTATAACGCAGACCGCCATCGCCATCCTCACATATTTAAAAAAAAAACACTCCCCTCTGCCTTCCTCCTCCACACCATAATAACACTAGTCTTTTGTAACGATTATTAGAGGATCGTGGATTTTAGGCGTACATTTGAAGCTCTTGTAGTTTTCTTTGTCACTACTGTTAATCGATTTACTGGCTGTCGTCGTGGGAGTTAATTTTATTAGTACGTACATGAATATTGCCATCAACTTGAATGGAGGAAAATTGTTAATTTGGTATAAGTTTGAGATTTCTATTAGTTGTAGTGCACGTGACTAATTAACTTGCCTACAGTACTTGGAATTTCGACCATACACGTACATATTATGCAATAGAGCTCTTAAATGGAGAGTACATCATCATCTAAGCGACTAAGCTAGTTGAAGGGATCGATCCCTCCATCTAGATGGTAATATATTTGTTAAAGTATATTTTAAATAATTAAATTCATATATTTTAATCAGTTTAAGCTTCTGATGATGTAACATTAATTTAATCAATACTTTAACAATATTGTCCACTTAACAGCTAGCTTTTGATTAATAAATGAGTAATGCTATATACCACATCACTATCCCATTATATATGCTAGACGCAGCATTGGCAATCAACCATTATGTTTTTTTTTTTTTTTTTTTTTCCTTCTATTCTTTTAACGATGACAGATTTAATAGTGGATTGTCAATACCACGTCAGCATGTATAGTTGAATAGTATTGTGGTTTATAACGTTACTCTGAATAAATACATGTGATGTGCCGGGCCCCCAATGGGATTTTAAGGCTCATGTATCGAGAAGCCACCCACCTGCTACAATTCCCATGAGTAACGTGCCTATAAGTAAGTTGGCCGAGGGAATTGGGGGGTTATTGGTGTACCATACCCAGCTCCTAACTTTTCTTTCATACATTTTTCTGTCTTATGATTTTCTTTCACCAAAAAATTCTCATGCAGGGCAGCCAGGATCTAAACTTCACAAAGCCTAAGGCTCGATTTTGGTCCCATCTAACTCGGGTAGAATGCCATCTACTAAAAAGCTTGGGTTTTTATTGATAAAATTTACACTTTTACCATTCCGGCCTACACCCTTTTAACACACCCACACACACATGTTATAAACATTACCAAAAACACAAGAGCTCTTCATTAATTAATAAGCACAAGATGTCTATTATCTGACTAATTGGATGGTTCATGTACGTACTTCATTGATTTTGAGGCTGTTGTGTTAGTTTTTTTTTTTTTTTTTTTTTTTTTTTTTTTTTTTTTAAGGAAAGATAAATCTTTCATTGATAAAGAAAATGATACATATCAAACCACCACAAAGGTGTACATAGGCCACCTTAAAGGTGTATATAGGCCACCATCACAAAGGTGTATACCCCACCTGAGCCGAAAAAGACTCAGACCATACAGACAGTTGCAACAAATAAAATATAGCCAAACAGAATGATAGCTGTTGTGTGAGTTAAAATCGATATTAATGCAATTATCATTAACTTCTTTTTTATTTATTTATTTTTTAATTCAAGATATATAGGAAAGGGATAAGGGGAGATTACATGAAACAGTACAAATAAAAGGTAGACAATCCAAACAATAGCTCCAAAGCAATTGGAAATCATTACTAAATCTAAAAAACTATTGAGAATAAGACAAATAAATGACCTGGTCCATTGAAAAAATTGGGACTGCCATTGAAGGCGGTAATTAAGCATGTGCAAACTTCATTAAACAAAACAGCTGAAAGCGAAGAGACACTTCACATCAACAAAACAAGCACTGACAAATTTAAAAAATATTTAAATGGTATAGAAAAAAAATATAAGGGAAGTTATTGTGAAGTATATTTAAATAAGAGAAGCAAAAAGTGATTTAATTCTCTAAATTGATGAAAAGTTTAAGGTAAATTGCTACTAGTACTCTAAGATATAAAAGCAAATCTAATTTACACGTTGTCAATGTGATAAATTGTCATTTTTATTAATTGAAAGGTCAACCATAACCTATCCACACATTGGTTAAATTAATTTTGTTACTTGAGTTGTACGCTCTTTTAGATTACGCACAAGTAGTCTACTATTGAATTTTGATTCGATAATAATTTTAAAAGTTATATAAATTTTGAGAGATACAAGGAGGACATGAATTTTCTTTATAGCATTACTACACCTATAAACAAGATTTTTATGTATTGTAAAAAATAACTCAAGTAAGAATAAAATGTAACCCTTCAAACTTTAACTTGTGAATATAAATTATATACCGAACCACATAAAATATATATATTTTTTTTATTTCACTTTTCATTTTATATTTTGATAGCATTATGTTTTCTTTCGCGCACATATATTGGTTAAATTTATTTTGTTACTTGAGCTGTACACTCTTTTAGACTAGGCACAAGTTGCGGTGGTCCGGTGGACAACAGTTCAATCATTTTCTCAAACATGAAAAGAACTAGCCACAAGGCCCACAACCATTGAATATCACGATACAAGGTATGATAAAGAATGGTTGACAAAATGATATCAATGATTAACTAGTCCCTTTGTTGTTTGTTTGACAAAATGATTTAACCAGTGATTGGATACGCCATGGTTGACCTTGCGATTTTTATTAATAAAAATGAGTCAAATGACAATTTATTATATTGACAACTTGTAATTAAATTTCTTTTTACCTTTAATTATATATCTTTCAATTAAGGTGCTAGGTCTCCATCAGGCATCAACTACCTTATATGCATGTACATGCACCTCGAAAACATAAAAAAGACAAAACGTACTAAGTTTTTTTATAGGTCTCCAATATCAGCTTCTTGGATCTCTATGTCCCATACGTGAATCCTACAAATTTACTAATGATTTTGAAGAAGAGATGAATGAGAGATGGAAGAATATCATGTCTGTTATATAATTTATTTGCTAATCAAGAGCTCTTGTACGTCTGCAAAATACATGCATGATCATCCAGTTGAAGGGAGGCCAGATTGCTAATGATGTTCGAAAGTACTTTTCCTCCCTTCACCTCGATGATAATCATTTAAAATATAATATATTTATTTAATGATTATATATACATTAATTATATAATCATTTATATAATGTATTTATTAATTATAATGAATGCAAGATGTCTATTATTTGTCAGTTACAGTGCTACATTGCTAATTAAAGATGTTTGAGGGACTTTCTCCCTTCAAGTGGCCATGATAATTAATGTATTGTCCACACATGAACTCTTCATTAATAAATAACAATTGCTTATTTAAATTAGAAAGGAAAAAAAAAGTTACTTATAATTCAAACAATAAGCTAATTACCAAAAGAAAAGACAGAAGGGCCTAGGTTTTCATGTCTACATTCAAGATATTAAAGCAAAAACTAATTCTTTACAAGTTGTCAACATGATAAATTGTGATTTTTATTAATTAAAAGGTCAACCATGGCTTATCCACACATTGGTTAAATTAATTAATTTTGTTACTTTGAGCTAGCTAGCTGTACGCTCTTTTAGACTACGTATACGCACCAGTTGTGGTAGACAACAGTTCAATCATTTTGTCTAACAGACAAGAAAGGGACTAGCTAGTACGTTAACCGTTGAATATCCGCATCAGATTTTAAGCTTACGGGGCTTCATCAACAAGTTGGGCAAGGACTTCTTGTTTGATTGGTGTTGTTTGTCAAAGAACGTAATAGAACATTGTTGTGTTTTTTACTATTTATCCACTTTTCCTCATTTTTTTTTCTTTATATTTTTAAATGACAATCAACATCAAAACATTTTTACTTTTTTCACTTTTTATATCACATCAATAATTTTTTATTATTATTCAAATAAAAAAATTCACTACAATATAATTTTTTTTTTTTTCACTTTTCTATACAAATTCTTTTAACTTTATATCACATTATCACTTTTTACTAATTTCAAAATTAACAACTCACTACTATATTCTATACAAGCATTTGCCAAAAAAATACCGTTGATTTTTGTTATTTGTCCAAGTTGTTCAATGATGTGAATGAGTTTTATCGGAGGAGGTACTATTGGAAGTGGGCGACCTTCAAGCGTCCTATATAATGCCTTTACCATTCTTTGTTGCACCAATAAATCCTTGACACACCGTTGCTATAATTCGAAATTGCCTATTCCATCGAACTTCATAACGTCAAATTTTGCAAAAGATGTGCCAATCTCAGCTATCGCAATAAACTTGGTTTTGATATTAATTGTTACAATGCACAACAATAATGAATAATATGAAATCAAAACAAGAAAAAAGTAAGAGAGAAGTAAGACACAAATTTTACGTGGTTCGGCAATTTGCCTATGTCCATAGGAGTGAGTGCGGCTATATTCCTTCAATTAATAAGTTTGGGTTACAATACAACATATATATAATGAAACATTACTATCCCCAAAATACCCTAGCAAACCTAGTAGTAATCTGTGTTTCTCCAGACGCGCGTTCGGATGGCTTCACCCTAGTGTCCGGGCACTAGCATAAGGACTTCATCGTCTGCAACCATCGCATTGCTGTCTCGACACCACATTGAACTAGTGCTCTTTGTAAGTCAAGTCCACTCGGCCGTTCGGACATCTCTGCAAACACGAGTTCTATATGATTTGTGTCTACATAAGTGTTTGGACACTGTGAGCTGTTGGTTTCCGAACCGCTCAAGGAATGTTATTAATAAGAATATGGTATCATGTCAGTTTAGAAAAACTTTAAAAAAATATTAAAAGGAGTTCTAACATTTCTCTTTTACTTAAATCCCGTCACCTTTCATTGTATAAACGTAACTATTTATATATACATTGAACTAGTGCTCTTTGTAAGTCAAGTCCGCTCGGCCGTTCGGACATCTCTGCAAACTCGAGTTTTATATGATTTGTGTCTACTGAAGTGTTTGGACATTGTGAGCTGTTGGTTTCCAAACCGCTCAAGGAATGTTATTAATAAGAATATGGTGTCATGTCAGTTTAGAAAAACTTTAAAAAAACATTAAAAGGAGTTCTAACATTTCTCTTTTACTTAAATTCCGTCACCTTTCATTGTATAAACGTAGCTCTTTATATATATATATATATAAACCCTAGTTTATTCTCATAGGAAAAATTTCCTCTCTCTCCCCAATTACTCTTTGACTTGGACGTTGGCTCTTGTCCACATAATTAATTATGATTAACGCAATACCATTAACTTCTTCTTCTTCTTCTTTCTTTTTTATTATTATTATTATTATTATTATTATTATTATTTTTAATTAATTAATTAATTTTTTTAAATAAAAAAATTCAAGATATATAGGGAAGGTATAAAGGGGAGATTATATTACATGAAAAAAGTAAAAATAAAAGGAGGACAATCCTAACAATATTTAGCTCCAAAGCAACTAGAAATCAATACAAATATAAAATTATTGAGAATGAGACAAACAAATGATTCGGTCTATTGAAAAAATTGGGGCTGCCCTTGAAGGCGGTAAATATATGCAAAGTTCATTAAACACAACAGCAGCGCGCAATTGCAGAAAGTGAAAAGACACTTCCAATCAACAAAACAAGCACTGATGGAAACTGAATCAGAACGGTTGCAGAGAAACCACACTGTAGTGACAACATCTATGAAACTCCGATACCATCAACTTGAATGGAGGAATATTATTACTTGATACTTGCGCATATATATTGTGGTTATGGGCTAATTAAGTAAGAGCACTATCAGTAGTTATCCTAAATCTCATTCATTTTCTTAGATGCAGAGAAAATTCTTAAAAAACTCAGTGAATTGGATTCCCTTGTTAATTGTTCCCTAAACTAAGGAAATAACAAGGGAATTACCAAAAAATGTACCTAGGTCTAGGGAACCAAAAGTGGTTTTTTTAACATTATTTGAATATAATTTTTTTTTTTTTAATGTTTCCTCTTTCATTCATCTGGTATTTATTTAAAACAATATTTAAATAATTTCTCTTTCCTCTCTCTTTCTCCTAATATTTAACTTAAAGAATATTTAAATAGTATAGAAAAAAATGATAAGGGAAGCTATTGTGAAGTGCATTTAAATAGGAGAAGCAAAAAGTGATTTAATTTCCTAAATTGATAAAAAGTTTAAGGGAAGCTGCTGCTACTAGTGCTCCAAGAGCACTAGCAGCAGATTCCCAACCATTTTTCCTAATTTAAGAAAAATTTAGGGAATCAAACCACTTTTTTATCCCTCTACAAAAACATTCTACAACAACTTCCATTTATCTTTTCCTATAGATTAAAACATTATTTTTTTTTACCTTCTATTTATTTATTTATTTTTGCTTTTTTCTTCATCTTCTTCTTGATTAACGGGACCAATATAACCAAACCCATTGACCCAGGAGAGAAACCGAGTAATTTCGTGAAACCCATGCCCGATCTCCGGTGGGTGTTGCTGAGCTGTTGTCGACAGAGCCAGTGGAGCTAATTTCTAGCGAAATTCAGCAGTTCAGTGATAGCGAAACAGAGGAGACCCGATCCTCTGATGGGTTGCTGCCGACGGTGACCAGAAGACGTGATTTCGTGGGTTGTCGGTGGGCTGAGCTGTTGCCGACAGAGCCAGAGAAGCTGATTTCTAGCGAAATTCGGCGGTTCAGTGACAACGAAACAGAGGAGACCCGATACTCTGATGGGTTGTTGCCGACGGTGACCAAAAGACGTGATTTCGTGGGTCGTCGGTGGGCTGTTCGAGGACGCAATTTTCGGCCGATCGAGGCTAGCTTCCGACGATTTCTACCGTTGTCGATCTGCTGCTAATGGTGGAGATTAGAGACAATGTTGGAGATCAGAGAAGAAGGGAAACGTGAGCAACAGAGAGAGAGCGTTTATTTTAAGATTAAATAATCTATTGGGTAGTTACAATGCTACCCAATGTAGCTACATAAGGATGAATATGTAAAATAGGGCATCTGTTGTTACTTTCCTTTGGTAACTTTTTCAATTTTTTTTTTATTTTTTTTATTTTTTTTATTTTAGGGAAGGAAATCACTTATAAAATATCTGCTACTAATGTTCTAAGCTATAAAAGCAAAATCTAATTTACAAGTTGTCAACGTGATAAATTGCGATTTTTATTAATTGAAAGGACAATCATGGCGTATCCACACATTGGTTAATTTAATTTTGTTACTTGAGCTGTACGCTCTTTGAGACTACGCACATGCAAGTAATATAATTGTGGTGGACTTACAGCAGTTCAATCATTTAATTTGTCAAACAGACAAGAAAGGGACTAGTTAACCATTAATTGAATATCATATATAACTCGTACCAAATTTTAAGAAACATAACACACTTTATCAAAACGTACTTGGTTTTTATATCTAAATTCACAATAAATCATTGCCTTGTTGAGGCAACATTTGCTTAACAAATGAGATTGGGGAATTAATTATAAGTCAACTATTTAATTTCGAACTTCTTTAGTTAATAATGCGCACTGCATTGTAAGTTATTTTTATTTTATTTATTTATTATTATTATTTTGTTGTCAATGTTTAAAAATTGACAGTGTTGCTCAATCAATTTTTGAAATTGTCAATGTTACACAAAGTGCATTGACATCAATGTGAATGCGTCAGTTACAGCGTCGGTTTCACAAAAATTGACAGTGTTGCTCGAATTTTTTTTTGAAATTGGCATGTGAAATCGACGCATCGACAGTGGAAAATACATTATCATCCAGTAGTTGAAGGGAGGATGATCATTTACAATGCCAGATTGCTAATGATGTTCGAAATTTCCTCCCTTCAACTCGATGATAATCATTTAAAATATATATAATGTATTTATTTAATGATTATATATACATTATATAATCATTTATATAATGTAATTATTAATGAATATATGCAAGATGTCTATTATATTATTTGTCAGTTACAGTGCTACATTGCTAATTAAAGATGTTTGAGGGACTTTCTCCCTTCAAGTGGCCATGATAATTAATGTATTGTCCACACATGAGCTCTTGTGTGGAAATTAAAATACATTATCATCCAGTTGAAGGGAGGATAATCATTTACAATGCCAGATAATATTGCTAATGATGTTCGAAAGTACTCTTCCTCCCTTCAACTTGATGATAATCATTTTTTCTTGACATATCCACAGAAAATGGGAGGGGAGATTCGAATTAGTGACCTCCGCTTCATGAGACATGTTTTTCAGTCAATTAAGCTACCCTTTGGGAACAATAATCATTTAAAATATAATGTCTTTATAAAGATGTTTGACAGTTTGAGGGTCTTTCTCCCTGGCCTTCAAGTGGATGATAATTAATGTATTGTCCACATGAACTCCTCATCAATAAATAACAATTACTTATCAAATTTAGAAAAATAATTACTTATAATCCACTGTAGAAATGACATCAATTAGAAAAGTGATGTCATTTCAAAAGTGAAACAATGCCACTTCTAATCAGAGTTGTTTTAATAGTAAACAATGTCACTTGTAATGTCGTTTACTATAGAAACAACTCCACTTTGTCAAGTGGCACCGTTTTGACAGAAATGACGTCACTTGTTGACGTTGTTTACTGTTGAAGCGATGTTATTTGACAAAGTGAGGTCGTTTCAACAGTAAACAACTCTAATTTGTATCGTTTATCCAAAACGACTAAAAGAAAAATGACACAAAGTGCCTCTTTTCTAGTAGTGTAGGTTGGATTAATTAGGAACTTTGGCAACTAGAGTAATAGCTGTAGCATTCAGCTCCTTCAACAAGTTTACCTGACCTTTCGATTAATAAAAATGACAATTTATCATATTGACAACTTGTAATTAAATTAGTTTTTACCTTTAATTCTACCTTATATGCAGCTACATGCACCTCGAAAGCATACTAAGTTTTTTATATCTAAATTCAAGATCGATCATTGCCTTGTTGAGGCAAGATCAGCTTTTAATAAATGAGATTATTGCTATTTAATTTCCAATTTCTTTAATTAGTAATATTGCGCACGGCATTGTTAATTAATGTTCACTTAATTTCCAACAGATAATATATGCAACATTCTATGCATTATAAATTAAAGATGTTGGAACGTCTTTCTCTTCAACTACAAAGTACTGCTGTACGTTCATTAACAAATATATTAATAAATACAAGATGTCGATTATTTAATTGATTAAGTAACTTCCTTACCATATATTTGACTAATTTTATCGCTCACGTACTTCAATTTATTTAGATTAGACTATCATGCAACTTGAATGAAGGAACAATATTAATTACTTGTTAGTAGCTTCGAGATTTCTTTGACCACTGTAGCTAACTTTTTGGTGGTCCGGTGGACGACAGTTCAATTAATCATTTTTTCAAACATGAAAAGAACTAGCTAACCATTGAATATCACGAAACAAGGTTGACCTTTCGATTAATAAAAATGATCCAATGTATCATATCTTTCAATTAAGGTGCTAGGTCTCCATCACGCATCAACTACCTTATATGCATGTACATGCATGCACCTTGATCGAAAACATAAAAAAGACAAAACGTACAAAGTTTTTTTTAAAGGTCACCATCAGCTTCTTGGGTCTTGATCCATGTCCCATACGTGGATTGTACAAATTTAAAAGAAATAGATATATAAGATAAGATGGAAGAAGATTATATCTCTTATATAATTAATTTATTTGCTAATCAAGAGCTCTTGTGTGGAAAATACATTATCATCCAGGCCAGGAGGATAATCATTTACGATGCTAGATTGCTAATGATGTTCGAAAGTACTCTTCCTCCCTTCAACTTGATGCTAATGATTTAAAATATAATGTATTTATTTGTTACTTGAGTTTAGGGGTGGGCAAATTATCCGATTACCGACTATCGAAAATTCGCCGACCGCTACCGAACCGCTTTTAACCGCCTACCGAAAAAAAAAAAATTCGAAAATCGGAATAAAAATTATTTTCGATTAAAATGTCGGTCGGTAATCGGTAATTTTTTTTTTACCGTCGGTTACCGACCGACCGACCACATACATTTAAGTAAAAAAAAAATCTGCTATATTCTGAATATGCGGTAAACGTTAGGTACAATATCGTGTGGCTACGCAAGAAATGATTCTTTTCCAAGGAGTTCTGATTTCTGAACGTTTACCACAGTCCACATATTCTAAATTTATTATTTTATTCCCACTACCCAGACCATTTGACCATATATATATATATAAAAGTAATAGTTGTTTTACACTTTTACCCATGCACTACCCAAACCCCAGTCCATATCCATTACCCTAACCCAACACGACATCGTTTTTCAAAGACTATATATTCATATTTTGGAAAACCCTAACATCTCATATTCTCTCAACCCTTCAGCTTCTCCTTCTGCCGCCTCCCTGAAAAAACACATTCTCTGATTCTCTCAGTCTCTTGCGAATCATGATCGTTGATCTCCCTCCCTCCCCAATACCTGCTGCTCGCACGTCACAAGCCTCCACTGGACCATTGTCCCGTCTATGCAGCAAGAAACCAAGAACTAAGAAGATCATGATTCATGAGCAAGAAGATCATGATTCACGACTCACGAGGACCACGAGCCAAATAGCCAATCCTATTGATTTGGTACCTGGGTTTGGTTATTGTTGTCTTGTTGAGTTTGAGAGTTTTGGGTTATTGTATTTGTGGTTTCACTTAATCACTAGTTTGTAAAGTTTATTCAGCTTTGTTCTTGAATTTTTAGGCTGTAATCTTGCGATTTTTGTTGAAATTTATGGTTGAATTTCCGATTTAGCCGACCGATCATTACCGATTTTTCCGTTTTTTTCGAATTATCCGATTTTTTCGAAATTATTCCTTGCCGGAATGAAGTCGGGTAATTACCCGACTTTACCGACAATGACGGGTCGAAAATCGGAAATGCCATTTTCGACACCGATTTACCCGATACCCACCCCTACTTGAGTTCTACTTTCTTTTAGACTACGCACAAGTAATTGTGGTGGACAGCAGTTCAATCGATCATTTTGTCAAACAAACAAGAAAGGGACTAGCTAGCTAGTTAACCTTTGAATATCATATATAACTCGTATCTAATTTAAGAAACATAAAACACTTTTTATCAACTTATTTTATTTTATTTTTATATAACTTTATACTTATGTACACGTCTAAAACATAAAAAGGACAAAACGTACTAGGTTTTTATATCTAAAGTCAAGATAAATCATTGCCTTGTTGAGGCAATTAACATCTGCTTAACAAATGAGATTGGGGAATTAATTATAGGTCAACTATTTAATTAGGAAGAGCACTAGTAGTAGTTTTTCAATTATTTTTCTTATATTTAAGGAATAATACTATTTGTAAAAATATTTCATAATAGATTTCCTTATATTTCTCTATATCAATTAAATAATATTTCTTACTCTTATTTTATTCTTTTTCTCTTTCATACTTTTTACTTTTTCCTACTTTATTACTCTATCAAATAAATAATTTTTTTGATTAAAATATTGGATTGAGAATGAATATAGTAGACATGTATATATATATAGGGAATTATTGTTTATTCTAATTCCCTTCATCTAAATATAGGGTATCTGTTATGGAAAGTTTTTTTTGGTGTTTTTCATGAAATTTTTCTTAAATACAAGAAAGGGAACCAATATAAAATAACTGCTGCTAGTGCTCTAATGCGCACAGACGACTTTGTAATTAAGTTACTTATTCAAACAATAAGTCACCATTTCACTAGTTACCAAGAAGAGATAGAAGGGCCTAGGTTTTCATGTCTACATACCTTCAGGATTGATTCTTTTTTTTTTTTTTTTGGGGGGGGGGGGGGGGTCAGTAAGACAGTAAGAACTAAATAAATATGAAAAAACTAAAAAATTTATGGACCTACCCAGGCTACAACCTAGCTACAATACAGGGAAGACTTAACCAACCAATAACAATGGGGAGGGAAAGCAACAAAACTAAGATCTAGGAGCGCAGCAAAGACCTAAAAAAAGAGAAAAATGCATTTTTACTATTCTAAATTTTGACCATTTTTATTTTATTTTGACGTCAATGTTTAAAAATTGATAGTGTTACTTTCTGTCTAATAAAATTTTGAAATTGCCAATATTACACATCCGTTACTTAAATCTGTCTTCTCTAACTGAAACGCACGTGGGTTTGTTAAGGGCAGGCTACCCACAAAATATCCCCGAGGAATCAATATGTTACTCAAAGTCATTATTAGAGTAGATCTAACTCGCGGCTTTGTGTCCCACACAGGCCGATGTGTGGGTTGCTTTGCGCCGCACTGTCGCGCTCATCGGTCTCCTTTTATGATTCCTCCCCTTCCGCCATCCACTTTCGAGGCGTCGGTTTCACATGCCGAGTGTCCATCGTGTCCACTCCGCTTGCATCAGCATAGCCATAAGCTAATGTTGTTGTTTAGTGCTTTTGTGTTATGTTTCATTTCTTTGTTTTGTTACTTTCAGCTTAATCCAAACCGTTTGGGTTGCAAACTCTTTGTCTACGTTGGAGACTCCTCCATTGTTCTTTTCATCCTTGATCGGTTTAGTTTCCTTGAAAATTGGTATAGATCCAAGTTTGTTGGGGTTTTCATACTCCCGATGGTTAATTTTACCCATCATAATGGGCCGCAATTTTCATTGGCTGTATTCTCAAGTGACTTTTACATTCCTGGTTTCTTTTCGGTGCATTGAGGTTCTTGTAGTTTGTCTAAATTAGGTTTTTCAATTGATAAGCTTGTACTTGTTTTTATTTTTTATGTTCTGTTGTACCTTGTAATTTGTTTACGATAAATCTAAAAAGAAAAAGAAAAAACAAGTCATTACTAGAGATGTTAGCAGCAATTTCCCTTAAATTTGTTCTCAATTTAGGGAATTAAACCACTTTTTGCTTCCCTATTTAAATGCACTTCAAAATAACTTTCCTTATCCTTTTTTTATATTATTTAAATTAAATGCAAAGAGAAAGAGAGATGAAAGATAAATCATTTAATTAATATTGTTTTAAATAAACACAAGAGGAATATATGAGAGAGGGAAATGAAAGTTTTTTATATTAAAATAACACTAAGAGAACCAGTTTTGCTTCCTTTGATGTAGGGTACAACTTTTGGTTCCCTTGACGGTTCCTTAGTTTAGGAAACAACAAGAGAATCTAATTCAAGTAGTTTTCAAGAGTTTTTTTTACATGTAAAAAAGATAATGAAATTTAAGGAGGCTGCTACTAGTACCCTAAAGCGTTACTAAGTAGTGCTCTTTTTTGGCCACCGACTTTCAAGTGTGGTGACGGTGAATGGAACAAAATTATCCATGTTGATCACTGTCTCTGTCTGCCTGTCTGTCTCCATGAGTTTCAAGTTGGTAATATACAATCAGACAATTAATTATCTCCAAAGAGGAAAAGAAAAAAAAAATAAGAAAAAGTAGAGGCTATATATATATATATACATATATAGGTATGTTCCTCATCCTCAATCTCAAAGCTCCAAAGAATCTCTCATAGCTAGCAACTAGCAAGCAAGAGTACTACTATTTATACCAACTGCCTCGTCTACCCTGCAATTAATGGCTTCGACTGTCGTGAAAGCAGCGTACTGGCTTGGCGATGCTGGACTCCCGGCGGCTAACATAGATTCCACCCTTTTCACCCATCTTTTCTGTGCCTTCGCCGATGTCAACCCCCAAACCTACGAAGTCACCATTGCTATCGAAAACCATGGCCCTTTCTCAACCTTCAACCAAACTGTGCAAGAACGAAACCCTGGGGTTAAAACCCTTTTATCAATCGGTGGAGGAAACGCAACGCCTGCAACTTTTGCTGCGATGGCTAGCAGTGCCAAGACTCGTACAGCATTCATAGATTCCTCCATACGCCTAGCCAGGTCTTCCAACTTCCTTGGCCTAGACCTCGACTGGGAGTACCCCCAGACGGAGGACGAAATGAAAAACCTTGGGTCACTCCTCAATGAATGGCGAAAAGCCGTGCAAATCGAGTCCGGCAGCACCAACAATGCACCTTTGCTCCTAACCGCAGCGACCTATTCCTCTTCATCCCATGAGGGACTGCTTTATCCCATTCAGGCTATTTCAGACAGCTTGGACTGGATCAACCTAATGGCCTATGACTTTTATGCCCCCGGTTGGTCACGGGACGTGGCTGGACCACCTGCAGCACTTTACAATACAGGAGATCGCGATCCACTAGCTTGCGGGGATGTCGGCGTCCAAGCTTGGATTGATGAAGGTGTGCCAGCCCAAAAATTAGTCCTCGGCCTTCCATTTTATGGCTACGCATGGGAACTAGAAGATCCTAATAGCAATGGACTATTTGCACTAGCTAATGGAGCGGCCAATGGAGCCGGTATAGATCCCACAGATGGGTCCATAGATTATAACAAAATCGTCAATTTCAAAAACGGGTCCGGTGCGACAGGATTTTTCGACGCCTCATTTGTTACAGACTATTGCCATTCAGGGACGACTTGGATTGGTTATGATGATACGAAGAGCATCACTAATAAAGTTGAATATGCTGTGGGAAAGAAATTGTTTGGTTACTTTGCATGGCATGTGGGCGGCGACAGGGATTGGACTCTTTCTCGAACAGGTAAATATATAGTATATATATGAATTCAGTCATTACTCATGCACTTAACAGTTTGCTAATTAAGCCTAAAAAAAATGTCTGTTACGTTAAATTAATGCATGTTCCTATTTGGTTTCCTAACTTCTCATTAACGTGAATTACTTCTATTAATTGTTGGTGCAGCTTCAAATGCATGGGGAGCGTAGGGATTAATAGAGACTTGGGATTGGATGCAAAAGCTGGTATTGTCAACAATATTTGGCCAATAATCGGATGTGTATGTTGTGCTATTTATAATATAGAAGTTTAATTTGTATTGTCATAATAAGGCCAATTATCACGTGTGTTATTTGTAATGTTAAGCTTGTATTATCTACAATTAGGCCAATATCAGATATGTTGTGTTATTTGTAATATAAAAGCTTGTATTATCAACAATATAAGGCCAATATTAAATCAAGTGTATTGTGTTATTTGTGATGTCAATTAAGCTTGTATCCTCAACAACAACACCAATGACGTTAATTGTAATTAATAAGGTGTAATTAATGGACTTATTAATGCAAATTATCAAATTGGAAACAGATTTGTTACTTGTTATTCTCTTATTCTTCATCGCTGATGTGGTATTGTCAATTCATTTTCAAATGATTGAAAGGGAGAAAAAAAAAATGCAATGTTGAATTTACATTAATGTCACATCAGCGGAGAAATGATGAAAGAAGAACAAGAAAATACAAAGTAGTGTTTTTACTATAACTTTTACTACACTTTTCAGCTTATAAACTGACATGGTAATTTATAATTAGTGAAATAATTAAGAATGTATAATTGACAAGTCAGCTACTAACTAATTAAATTGACAATTAAGTCAAATTTGTTGCTTAATTATTTCACTAATTAGACTTCAATTTTTTTTTTTTTTTTGAAAAAAAAACGTGTAGTACTAAAAGCTGTAATTTTTTAATTACTTCTAGAAGCATATATATTAAACTCGACTGCAAGCAAAGTCAGGTGAATAAGGAAATACAATTCTATTAATTTGTCACCGATCAAATATCACTATTTTCTTCCGTCAAATTTTCATATGACGTGCATTAATACAGCTTAATTAGGTCATAATTTTTGCGTAATTTCGTGTTCTAGGATTGATTCGGTCCTTGATTTGGCTCATAGAAGAAACAGATCACAATTTTTTTCTTATTTATTGTTTTTCGTCCGTACTATGTCGCCTAGATGTGAAACAACAAAATGAATTACATCATGACTAACATGTTATTAAGCTTGATTCAGCTTAATTGAAACAACAAAACCACATCAATAACATGTTAAACATTTTATTCAACTTGCTGGAAACACAATAAACTTCATCCAAATCATGTTAATGTATGGTAATTAATCAAAGAAACCAACTTTCTAAGTATTAACACAGTATTACACAAGAATAAAAAAGGATGATTAAACCTTTCTCAAAAAAATTCCATCAAGCAAGCACAACAAGAAATCACATGGCGCGTCCCCTCTAGATCTCAAACAAGAGATTAAAGAAAATTTGAAAGAATTAGTTAATAAAGTAGAAAAAATCGTTTTTGTTGGAATGAATAGCCTTAGCAATAACAAAATCCCATGATTATTCCAATTATTGAAAACACTCAAGAGAACTCCTACTTAAAAGCAAGCACTCAAACATATAATTTGGTTTAGGTGTCATAAAAAAAAAAAAAAAAAAAAAAACACTACAATTTTTTTTAATGGTGTAGATTTAATTCGAAGTTTTTCTTAAGAACGTACAGCCAAGGGGTCAATCATGTCCTGTGGATGCTTAGACGGTTCAAATTGAAAACCAAGAGTTTTCTTTCCTGGAAATAGAAGATTGGATTCAACTATTTGAATTTAAATCGCCATGACCTTTTCCTGAGAGTGACAAGGTTTGTCCTCATCCTACCAAATATGTACCTTTCCAATCTCTGTTTTGTTTTGAAATTTGTGGGTGGAGTGCTATAGAAGCGCGCAATACACCGAAGAGAGATGATTGTTTTTTAAATTTAATAAAAAAAACAGGTTTTTCTTTTTTCTTTTTAGTTTTTTTTTTTAAAAAAAATTTCAGCTATTTTTTCGTTGTTCTTTTAAAAAAAATTCTTTTTTATTATTCTTTTTTCGTTTATTTAATTTAAAAAAAATAATAATTTTTTTAGTTTTTAATTTTTTTTATTATTTACTTTTAGTTTTAGTTTTTTTTTCTCGAATTTATAAGGGCATTTTTGTCTTATTCAAAAAAATTAGAGTTATTTTTGTCTTTTTGTTGGTCTTAGGGAGACATTGACATTTTTTGGTAGTTTAAGGGGGAACATTGACACAATTAGTAGTTTGAAGTGTACGTTGACAATTGAATGGTAGTTTGAGGGGGATATGTGTACTTTTCCCTTTTTATTATTAGTTTATAGAGAAAAATACAATTTATCCCTCCAAACTATCAACTATTCTCTAGATAGCCCCCCGAACTACAAGGCTTAGACTCTGACCCCTCAAATTACCAAAACTTTTGAAAAAGACTTATTTTGGCAAAATATTCCCATAATACCCTTGCCACATGTCATTTTTCAATTAAAATATAAAAAAATTCAAAAAAAAAAAAACCAAAATTTATTTCTTATTTTATTTTTATTTTTAAAAAAAGATGGGTGTTTGAGGTGGTGTTATTTTCCAACTGCGACCTGATCTTCCTGACACTTCTCCAGTCACCGTCCATTTACAATGCCGTGATGATCGATTTTATAGCCCGGCTAGGCGAGTTCTGGTTCTCAATCATCAGCTTGCTGATCTCGGCCAAGCTCAAGCTCGCCCTGCTTTGGAAAATATCCACCTAAGAGAAAAGTTTGTGGTCTTTGAGCCCCATGTAGCTATTGACCAATGTTTTAAATGCCAAAAAATCACAGAAAGGAAAATGGATATGAACATTGACGAACAAGGTTATGGCTGTTGATTTTTCTGTTAGGACCCGATCGAGGTCTTTCACAATGATGATAAAACTTGCTCGTCGTTTCTAACAAAACAAAATTCAAATTGGAATCGTTCATAACCTTTGAAAGATCAATATCATAGACATTGAAGGATAGGAAATTAGCTATGTCTGCGTTCGGAGAGGCTGAGACGAGTTTGCCGAGCTGCAGACATGCATCATGCCCAACGACGATGCTGGAAAAAAACAGTATGTCCTCTTGTCGATCGTAATATTTTTTTAAAAAAAAAAATTAGTTTTTAATATTTTTTTTCTAATTTTAAAATTTTTTTCTTAATTTTTATTTATTTTTAATTGAAAAAATGACACATGGCAGGGTTATTATGGGCATATTTTGTTAAAAAGATGCATTTTTCAAAGGTTTTGGTAGTTTGGGGGCTGGAGTTCAAGCTTTAGTGGTTTGGGGGGCTATCCGGAGAATGACTGGTAATTTGGGAGGCTAAATTGTATTTTCTTTAATTTATATATAGAGATATGATCGTTTGCCACCCCGTGACACAACTCTTGACCACCTTACTTATGCGACAAGGTAGTTCCTTAGCTAGCTTTATGATTTTTATTTATTTATTTATTTTTTTTAAAAAAAGTCAAAGTAAAAGTTACTACATGAGTAAAGGTAATTAGAAGTTATGTATTGAGATGACAATGTATCATATATCTTTTATATACATATATAGCATTTCCCTATGAAAAAATGTTGCCTTCATTACATATACATGATTTTTGGCACTAGTCATATATTGGTTTACATCACGGGCCCAAAATTGTCGGGGTATATGCGATGTTCTGTTGTTTTATGCACAGAAGTCTTGCCCTTCTAATGGGACTGATCAGGAAGTCTTCCCTTGTGAGGCATCGGTCCCTCTCCGTGCACTCATGGTGCAAGTTCAGAAAGTGATCACAAACGCTTCATCGAAACACATCCTTTGACCATAAGCTTATCAACCAACTGTTTGAATAGTAGTCAAAATGTGTTTTTTTAGCTATTATATATTTGTTATTTTTTTTTCTTATTGATGAATTTATTAAAAATAATATATATAAAAAGAGTACGTAGATGCAGGTAATCACTATTCATCTCAGCATATGTGAATAGTAATTTTTGCTAACCGCATACATATACATTCACATGTGTAGATAATAAAAAGTTACAGATAGCATATGCGAATGATTAATATGGACTTGTATGTTCTGTTAGAAGATATGAAGGGCTAGAATATATGGAAAGTATAATATACTTTCCATATATTCCATATTTGATTGATATTGTAATATTCTACATTGATGGTGTGTTGTAATCAAATTATGGGGATTTAATTACTATATTTGATGAGAATTTGATTACCATATTTGTATTTACTTTACACCCTATAAATAGGGACCTCTGTATTGTAAACAATTAAGTAATAAAGAAGCACAATGTAGTCTATTATAAGCTTCCGCTTTCTCTCTTCCTCTCTCTCTTTCTTTCTCTTTCTTATATAAAATTCTCTTGTCTTTATTCTATTATTCTACTATTTGTCTTTAAGTTTTCCATCCTATTATATTCTCTTACATGGTATCAGAGCTATAGGCTAACGCCAATGTTTCATCTAATGGTCTTGTGAAATTTTTTTTTTTGTTTTCTTATATTTCATTTTTCTCTTGATAGTCATTATTTTGCAGATCTCCTCACCATAAATTTTGTGTATTATTGACAAAAAAAAAAAAAAAAAAAAAATCTCCTTTCCCCGCAGATGTCTTTTCTTTTTGTATTGTTGTTCCTTTTTTTTTTTTATTCCAAAAAAAAAAAAAAAAAAAAAAATCTCACTCCAAAGCAGAACCTGTTTTTGCTTCTTTTTTGTTTTTCTTCATTTTCTTTTGGTTTGTGTTTTTTTTTTCTTTTTTTCTTTTTTTCTTCTTCTTCAAACAAGTTGTGCGCGTGAGTTGGAGATAAGCTTTACTCCAACCCACGCCACCTGTGTCTCCTACAATCCAAAACCCTTGTCTTGTTCTTAATCTTTCATACACATCAAGCATCAGATATTGCTTCTCTCATACACAGCATGCGTCAGATCTTGCTTTGTTACTGTTGATCTCCGACAAACCCAGTCGACTTTCGCACTTCACAGCCGGGATCGGTCTCTCTGCCGCCGTCCACTTCTCAGATTCGGCGCCTTCTCCTTCGGTTGTGCAGGCCCAACGTTGGCGCCCTTTCCTCCGGTCATCCATGGCCCGTCGCAAGTAGAGCTTCTCCTCACCCTCGCAGTCACCATCTTACCCCCCCCTTTGCCGGCCGTCCATCAGTCCCACCGTCCCCTTCAAGGTTGTGCTCGTATCTGCTTTTATTCCTGCGAATTCTTGTAGTAGTTATCTGGTAAAATGATTGTTGCTACTTTGGTTGTTGTTCAGGAGAAAAAAAAAAAAAAAAAATCAAAATCAAAATCAAAAGAGGCCAAGTTGCCCATATTATTCTTGCCCATAGTTGGCTCATTTTCTTTTGGTCCATAGTTGGCACCATCTCTCTTTTCTTTTGGCATTTGAGGTATTCTCTAAAACTCATGCCCATTTCAGCCCATAGTTGGCTCACTTTCTTTTGGCCCAAAGTTGGCCCCATCTTTCTTTTCTTTTCACTTTCTTTGGCCCATAGTTGGCCCATTTTATTTTGGCATTTGAAAAGTGATATCATGCCTTATTTAGCCCATAGTTGGCTCACTTTTTCTTTTTGGCCCGTAGTTGGCCCAATCTTTTCTTCTTCTTTTTTTTTCACTTTCTTTGGCCCATAGTTGGCCCATTGATATTTAAGGCGCATCTTCACCGTCGCCGACTTCCTTCATTCATCGTCGTTGACTGTCGTTGATCGTTGTCATCTCCAAAAGAAGAAGAATAAGCATTTATTGCAAACTCAAGATTCCAGAATCTTTCACCTTGAGTTTGAAGGGGGATGTTAGAAGATATGAAGGGCTAGAATATATGGAAAGTATAATATACTTTCCATATATTCCATATTTGATTGATATTGTAATATTCTACATTGATGGTGTGTTGTAATCAAATTATGGGGATTTAATTACTATATTTGATGAGAATTTGATTACCATATTTGTATTTACTTTACACCCTATAAATAGGGACCTCTGTATTGTAAACAATTAAGTAATAAAGAAGCACAATGTAGTCTATTATAAGCTTCCGCTTTCTCTCTTCCTCTCTCTCTTTCTTTCTCTTTCTTATATAAAATTCTCTTGTCTTTATTCTATTATTCTACTATTTGTCTTTAAGTTTTCCATCCTATTAACCCTAATTAAAACACAAAACTACTAGTATCATTTTGGAGTCTTGAAAATTCCTTAAGCTTGGAAAACATTCAATGAGCCTTTTCATGATTTTGAAGCAGAAGGAGCCACCCCTCCTATTTATTATTTTGTTTTTCAATCTTTTTTCAAGTTTTTTTAAGTTTTTATTTTTATTATTTTTATATTTTTTTAATTAGGCATATGACACATGTTAGCTTTTTAGAGGTGTTGATGTGGACTTCCGTCAATTTTTAGACGAGAAGTTGAATGGAGGTACCATCTCCGTCTTTAATCATAAGCGAAATACTATCTACAATACGAAATGAATCAAAGTAGACAAAACTTGGAGGGCAAAAACATATTTAACCCTAATTTTTAATGTGTTTCCACTAGAAGCACTAGATAGACCTCTTTTCTAGCCTTTATTTTTGCCAAATATTTAACGTAAGATCATGTATGTTGTCTGCATTACTTTTATTTTATTTGCACAGAAAAAATTGAAAGTAACTGCCAGCCCAATATAATTTATGAGAACTTCACTTTGGCATATGCCGACAGTTGATTGTATTGGCATTCCCAACCTCACTGATATGAGGCTCCTGAATTACTATTGTATATTTTAACTAGATTTTGGAAGATAGGAGAATCTTTGAGAAATAGTACGTTGAAGTCCCATAAATCGGTAAATTTTAAGTCAAGATTGCTAAAATCATGTGCATGTGAGTTCATTTTTTTTTCTTTCTTAAAACCTTTATGAACATAATAATGGATACTAAGTTCATAAACTATAATATATATATATATATATATATATATATATATATATATATATATATATATATATATATATATGATTAAATTATATAAAAAATAAATTTTAATTTTTTAATTTTTTAGGTTATTAGTTGCGACACAGTCGACGATAATGGCCTTTTTTTTTTCCCGAGTATTAGCGTCGATTGGGTCGATGCTAATGGACTATTCAAAATATATTTTAATTTTTATTAATTATTATTATTATTACGTTTAAGTCATTATCGTCCATAAGAGTTGATGCTGATGATAGACGTACTATTAGCGTCGACGTAGGTGTCAACGCTAAAGTTAGACTTATCAGCATCTACTTATGGTATCTGTACAACAATCTTCAATGTCGAACACATATATCATTTGCGTCGACTTTGTCGCCACCAGTGAGTCATCATCAGCGTCGACCTCTACGTTGACGCTAAAGACAAATTTATTAGCGTCAACATATGATATGTATGCTACAATCTTTATTATCAACCATATATATCATTAGCGTCGACGTAAGTTGACGTTGGTGGGTCATCATCAGCATCGACCTTTAAATCGACGTTGATGATCAACTGATGATCATCGGCGTCAAAGCTTTCGGGTCGACTTATTAGCATCGACGTGTTGACACTAATACTCAATAGCGTCGACTTGGAGACTTTAAGCGTCTACCAAGTGTCGACACTAATGAGCAAATGTTTTGTAGTGTGTCAATGTCTCCCAAATTATCAATTGCATCAATGTCCCCTCTTAAATTATCAAAAAATCTCAACGTTCCATCAAGACCAACAAAAAGATAAAATTAAGTATAAAATTTATTCAATAAGACAAAAATGTTCTTATAAATTCGAAAAAAAAAATTTAAAAGAAAAAAAAATGATTTTATTTTTAAAAAATAAAATAAAATTTGAGGTGATAGTTTTTATAATTTCAAAAAAAAAATATTATTTTTTTATGAAGGGTATTTTTGTTATTGGAGGACATTGACACAATTGATAGTTTAGAGGCATTGATAATGAGGTGATAATTTGAGGAAGATGTATGTACTTTGCCTATTATTATTTTAATATGTACGTTGTGGCAAAAAATGTTGAGATGGCTTAATCGACGTCACTTTAATTATTTAACGGAAAACACATAAAAGGACACATTTAAAATCCACAAAAAATCTATGCAATCAAATTCCATTTTTAAAAAATTAGACGATAATCACAAATAACGCGTTATTCAGAGCTTTATTTTACATTCATCTTTATTTTTAGGGGTAATTATATTTTCCCCCCATGAACTACCAAAAAATGCGCGATACCCCCATGAACTACCAATTCGATCAAAATAGAGCATCCAACTACCAAAGACAACAATTTTTTCCCCTTCCGTCAGTCAAAGAAGTTAAAACAAACGGTCAACGGGTCACGTAACCGTCACACGCCGTTTTACCCTCATTTTTTTTTTCCTCTTTTTCCCTCATGAACTACCACCATCTTCCTCTTTTCCCCCATAAACTATCACCATCTTCCAACATGCCCCCATGTAAAACGGCACATGACTCGTTGGCTGTTTTTTTTAACCCCTCTAACTGACGGAATGAGAGAAAATGATTATTTTTGGTTATTGAATGCTATATTTTGGTCGAATAGTAGTTCATGGAGGCATCGCTCATTTTTTGATAGTTCATGGGGAAAAAGTAATTATCCCTTATTTTTAACTGACCTCCATCGTATTATCAACTCCTCTTGCTTGCAGTCAAAATCAAATATTCAAACTCAGAAAGCCTTGTTTTCATATTCGTACACAAAGTGGTTATAGACTTTTCCAGGCAAGCTCTTCTTAGTATGTGGCTTATCACCTTTTCTTTTGCTCAAAAATCAGATTGCCAATAGCTATGTCATTAGACTATAAGGCCCATATATTCATATGAACTTCTGGGTGTTTGATTAAACCCTTTGGACGGGTATTCACAACCTTTGATCTTTTTTTTTTTGATGAATAAGTGAAGACTTTTATTTCCAACAACCAAACATTACAACCAGAAACTGTCCAACCAAAACAGAGGACAAAACCAGAGCAAACCGAAGCTCACACCCACCAATACAAACCAGAACAGCAAGAAAACTAAACCAGAACAGAAAAAGATATGTTCCAGTTTAAACAGAGATTAACACTCTCCATAGTCTTTGCGAATCTACCATTTCCAGAAAATCGGGAACGAACATCCCAATAGATCGATCGAAGCACTTGCTCTTCAGTTTTGGGACATCCATTGTGCTTAATTTCATTTCTTGCTCTCCACAGATGATAAACAGCAGATTGTAGGACTAATCTGCAAAGAGCACCTCACATTCTCTTAGTTTTCCATTGCCTATAGCCTGTATCCATCACATTCAGCCAATCAATATCAGGATTTTCAATATTACATCTCTGCATACAATTTTTCCAGATTCTGGAACTAAAGCTACATCGAAAGAACAAATGGTCCCGGCTTTCCAACCCATGTCTACAGAAACCACACTGAGTGTCCCCTTTGTATCCCCAAACCAAAAGCCTATCTCCAGTAGTAAGGCGGTTTCTCACAGCCAACCATAACAAGAAAGCTTGCTTAGAGATTGCATAAGGGAACCAAATAAGAGACCACCAAATAACCTCCGGTTTCTTTTTCCGCAAAGCACTCCAAGTATCTAAACTCACATAAATTCTTTTACGAGCCACAGTCCAAACCGGATTATCAGAATCTCCTAAATTAATTTCCGGCAGCCTAGTCTGAATAGTGACTAACTCTTCAGACCGGGCAGGTTTCCAATGCCATTCTCCATTCTTAAAAACAGAAGCTACTTTGGCATCAATGCTACTTTGAGAATCACAAATAACTCTGAAGCCGAAGCCCTCAAGGAGAGGACCACAGGGATGCCAATCATCATGCCATAAATGAATATCATGCCCATCTCCCACTTCAAACTTAAGAAAGCCTCGAGCACGATTTCGGATACAAAGTAGTTTCCTCCAATTCCAGGAGCAGTCTTGAGGGAGTTTTACATTCCAAAAACTTCTCCCCTTCAACAGATACATATGAGTCCAAGCAACCCAAATAGATCCAGACTTAGCAAATAAGGACCAAATATACCTCATCATGGAAGAAATATTCCAAGTTTCAACGCATTTCAACCCCAGTCCACCTTCAGATTTAGGGAAACAAATATCATCCCATGCAACCTTAGCTTTGGCAGAATCACAATCCTTGCCATTCCACAAAAACCTATTAAATTTTTGGGAAATATCCTTCAGAACACTCTTAGGCAGAATAAAAATACTAGTCCAGTACACTTGTAAGCCATAAAGAACTGAACTAATCAACTGCAACCTTCCTGCAAAAGAAAGCTGCCTGGAAGTTCAAGACCCAATCCTGCTTGTGATCTTTTCTATCAACACTCTACAATCCATAGCAGAAAGCTTGGAAGAAACTAAAGGAACTCCAAGGTACCGAACCGGTAGCTTACCTTCCTCCATCTGCAACTCATCCAATAAGATAGTCTTCATTCTAGAGGAAATTCTAGCACAAAAGAGAGAACTCTTTGAGGGATTAGCTTTCAAGCCAAACAGCTTCTCAAATTCTAGGAGAGCGGCCTTAACAACCTTGATGGAAGAACTATTCGCCTCAGAAAAAACCAACATATCATCAGCAAAGCATAAATGCGTGAGCTGCAATTTAGAGCACCTGGGGTGAAACTTAAAGCCAGGATCAGAACCAGTTAGCTCCCCCATGATTCTAGAAAACACTTCTATGGCAATGACAAACAAGTACGGGGAAAGGGGATCCCCTTGCCGTAAACCTTTAGCCCCCTTAAAATAGCCAACCAAGGTGCCATTTATAGAAATAGAAAATCGAGGGGATGTAATGCACTCTTTAACCCAATTTATGAATCTCAAAGGAAAACCAAAACAAGATAGGCAATGGATAATAAAATCCCAGTTGACCGAATCGTACGCCTTCATCAAATCAATCTTCATAGTACATCTAGGCTTCCCATCCTTACGGTGGTAATTTCTGACCAATTCCTAGGCCAACAACACATTTCAGCAATGTTCCTGCCAGGGATGAAAGCCGATTGGTTCCTACTAACCATAGAGTCTAAAAAAGGAAGCATTCTATTTGAAAGGATTTTTGTAATGCATTTATACACTACATTACAACCTTTGATCTTTGCAAAAGAAAGTAAATTAGACAAAGGAATTTGCCGGCGCGGGCTGGGGGAAAGATAGTTTTGTTGCCTAAATCAGTTGATGTTTGAAGATAAAAGACTAAAGGAAATTGTAAAAAAAAATTGTTACATTTTCCTATTTTCGTATGGATACTTTCTCTCAATCGTTAAGGCGGTCATGTTGGCTGTGTCTTGCTATTTCCGTACATGCATTAAGTAGTTCAGCTGTCAAATAAGGCATGCTTTTGGTAGTTTTATGGTGTGTTTGGTTTGAATAAAATGTAGATTTACTTTTTCAAAAAATAAATTATATTTTTTAAATTTTTTTTAAAATTTTATCTCACAAAGTCAAACTTTTTAATTCGCATAGTAAATTAAAATAATATTCTGATTCAAAAAAATTCAACACCCAAATGGACAACCATCCTTAAATACAAAAGTTACTGCACTTACCATGTTTGCATCTCTGGATCGTAGAGAACTTTGGTCCAAAGGACCTTGATATATGTACAACCTCACCCTAACTTTTGCACAATCCCAAGGCATATTGAGGTGAGACTCAAGCAATGTGTCCCACCTCAATATGCCTTGGGGTTGTGCAATAGTTAGGTGAGGTTGTAATTTTAACATTTTCCATGGTCCAAGTATCTCTTATTTATGGCCCAAGTCTTGTCAAATCAATATCACCCCTTGCTCATTAAATAGCGGATCAATCTTCATATTAATCGGTTTTGTAGACCAAGTTTTTTGCCCAGTAAGTTGCGGTCCTGATTGTCGACCGGGATTTTCCACTCGTAATCAAGAGCGGTTAGAGCATTATTAGCAGTTTCCCTACATGGGTTCCCTTCCCTACATTTTAGGGAAAATTTTAAAAAAGTCATAAAATCCACACCATAGCAGCTTCCCTTCCCTTTTCCATTCACTGGGAAATGAACAGTTCTTCCCAATGCATTGGGAAGAACTGTTCACTTCCCACTCTATTGTTTAATAATAAAAAATAGACTCTCTCTCTGCGCACGCCTTCTTTCTCTCTCTCTCTCTCTGCAACACGCTCCTCACTCTCTCTCTCTCTCTCTCTCTCTCTCTCTCTCTCTCTCTCTCTCTCTCTCTCTCTCTCTCTCCCATTTCGTAATTCGCAACAGCTACCGCCGAGCCTGCCGACGAGCCCAAGCCACCAGATCATCAACGCGTGCCGCCACGGAGATCGGTGCTCTCACCTCCACAACTGGCCCATGATCTCGCCGATGATCCTCCTCTCCAACATGTACCAGCGGCCGGACACCCCCCCCCCCCCCACAGGTCTCAATCCTTCAAAATCAAACAACCCATCGACTCCAACCTCCTCCATGTTGGAACCCACCACATCACCACCAATCAACCATCAACTACAAACAAAAACCCAATCCAAACACAACACCATATCCCACCGGAAACCACCACCAAAATACACAAAAAAAAAATAAAAAAATCCCCAATTAGTCCAAACGCGCCTTCACCTTCCGGCGTCCACCAATAGCCCACGACGAGAGAGGCGAGAGTGATGGAGATGAGAGAAAGAGTCGAGAGAGGCGAGAGTGACGGGCAAGAGAGGAAGAAGATAAAGACGGTAAAATAAAAGAGAAAAAAAAAAGTTTATGGAATAAAGTAAAGTAAAATAAAACAATATATATTCTTTTAATGATATAGGGAAAAGTAAAGGGAAGCTGTTGTGAAAAATTTTTTGATTGGGAAGCAAAAAGTGTTTTTGTTCCCTATATGTAGGGAAAATGACTGGAAAGGGAAGGGAAGCTGCTAGGAATGCCCTTAATCAAGATCGTCAACCAAGTCTGGCATTAGGAAATTGTATGGACAATGACAACTTTTTCATGAACAAAATTTTTTCCATGTTAAGAAAAATCAAAGATACATAATAAAGTGTTATTCAATAATGCATCTTTTGGACATATTTGCACATGGAACAAAAATTTCCTCCAGATTGTCTACAAAACTGTCAATGTCTCTTAGCCAGTCTTGTCCCGGCCTTAATTTAGTTAAGCTTACATATATTAATAATCGCATTACTAATTTAATCTTACATATAGATTTAAATAGTACTAATCCAAAATGTCAATTACCTTATATGCGGATAGCGGATAATAACCGCAATAATTGCACAAATACAAATACGTAAAAATGATAATCATATCATGAGGATGCAGATACCGCTAATAACCACATCCGCATTTTTACCCCTAGGTGCTGGGAACTGATTTTGGATCGTTTCAACAAATTTAGCAAGTCTATTGAGAATGCTTACTAAGATCGAGAGACGTCAAATGGTCAATTAATTGATTTTTTTTTTTTTAAATGTTTTCCCACTAAAGAAAAAGGAACTTCTCTGAAAATTCTATCATTGGAGCGTTTGGCAACACTTTTAAAAATGGGTTTTTGCATTTTAAAAAAAAAAAAACAAAACAAAAAATATTAATTAAAAACTCAAAATAAAAAAAACTAAAAACTACTTTTAACTTTATATTGCATTACAACCAAAAAAAAAAAAAACTCTAAACATATGTATCCTCGTGACATTTTTCGTTCGTAGCCTATATGGAAAATGTTGCACATTGACCATAAAATCACATTGATTTTTGGCACAAGTCATTGTTTTATGCGCAGAGCAGAAAGGCAGAAGTCTTGCCCTTCTAATGGGGCTGACCGACTGATTGAGCAAGTCTTGACTTGTTTTATGCGCAGAGCAGAACGGCAGAAGTCTTGCCCTTCTAATGGGGCATGGGGCTGACCGACTGATTGAGCAAGTCTTCCGATCCATACACTCGAGTCAAGGTACGATTAATGTAGCAAGTTCAAAAAGTGATCGCAACGCATCAAATTAATGTCAAGTGAGCTTCAACGAAACCCACCATTTCATATGCTGATATGCTTATCTACGAACTGTTTGGGGTGTAATTAAACAGCCACGTCAAATTGAGTTTTTTTTTTACCTATATTATTTATTTATTCGTCTAAAGATTATGTGGCTTTTAAGAGAAAATGTATTATAATTTTTTTTTTTTTTTGATTAATTAATTTAGTTTGGCTATAATCATGCAACATAGAAACAGCCACGTCAAATTGAGTTTTTTTACGACGAATGATACTTTGGCTTTAGTTTGTAGTTCTTTTTAAGTATCTATAAAATAAAATAAAAAAAGATTCCACGTCACATGTTTGTTTTAAATTGAATGAAAATGATTATAATACATTTTCTTGTACTTATTTTATGGCTATAATCATGCAACATAGAAATCCCAATAATCTCTCGGCTGTTTCTATAATCTCTCTTATTTTATTCTTAATTGATAACTCACGCCAACACATACGTACGTCTCCTTTATTAAACTGTACGTCTCAGAACATAAGAGATCCTTAGAAAATTAATCCACCACTTTCAAGGCAAGCTGTTACAATCTTCAGAATTGAAGTATAGCTTTGCTCCATGATGTTCAAAATTATCATCATTCTTCTTTTCCATATCTTTCTTTCTTTACACTTGGAGCCGTCAACTGCAAAAACATGGATCAAAGCAGGTTACTGGTACTCCGGCAGCGAGTTCCCGATTTCAGTCATAAAATCAACCCTCTTTAGTCACCTTATTTGCGCTTTTGCTGGTCTAAACCCATCGTCATACGAGCTCTCTGCCTCATCCTCCTTCTCTAACTTCACGAACACTGTTAAACAAAAGAACCCATCAATCACCACCCTCCTTTCTATTGGGGGTGGAAGCGCAGACCATGCAGTCCTTTCATTGATGGTTAGCAAGGCTTCCTATAGAAAATCTTTCATCGACTCTTCAGTGAAGATGGCAAGGCTTTATGGCTTCCAAGGCCTAGACCTTTCTTGGGTTTCAGCAAACACAAGCCGCGACATGACCAATATGGGGATACTCTTTCAGGAGTGGCGAGCCGCCGCGAATTCCGAGGCAAAAAACTCTAGCCAGACAGAATTGATCTTGACTGCTTCTGTTCATTACTCACCGGATGTGGATATCGCTTCTTTCCCAGTGGACTCCATAAGGGATAACTTGAATTGGGTTCATGTCATAGCTTATGACTACTATATGCCTCAGTGGTCAAACTTGACAGGTGCTCTTGCAGCCTTATATGACCCATCAAGCGAGGCTAGCACGGATTATGGCATTGGTGCATGGATTGGTAGGGGCTTGTCCGCTGGAAAGTTGGTCTTGGGCTTGCCTTTCTATGGCTATGCATGGACGCTAAAGAATCCCAACGACAATTCTATTGGTGCACCGGCTACAGGTCCAGCCATTACACCTGAAGGATACATGAGCTATAAGGATATCAAGGCTTACATTAAGGGAAATGGGGCTGTTGTAAGATACAATACTACATATGTAGTGAAATTCTTCTCAGTTGGATCGGTCTGGATCAGCTTTGATGATGTTAAGGTGGTCAAAATTAAGGTTTCTTATGCCAAGCGTAAGGAACTACTTGGTTACGTTGTGTGGCAAGTCTCTCATGATGACAATTGGGAGCTTTCTCAAGCAGGTAAGAGATGCAGCACTCTTTAAAGAATTCAAATACGTCAACATGACTTGAATGATCATCTTAGCCAAAAAGAATTAAGAAATAACTTTATTTATTTATTTATTTATTTTTATATGCTAGTTTTATTTAACCCAGGAATGAAGATTTCATTGTTAGGCCAATGTCAAGTTTTTGCCAATGCTTGTCAAGATTTCAATGGCCTTTCCTGTTCGATTATACATTTATACATATAATCCCTTTGTTTCCCCTGTTTGGGTTTTGATTGACAATAATCAGATTTCAGTCAAATGAGGTACTTTCTCAGGGAAAATGCCTACATGAGTGGACCAAGATCCCCTATTAGTGGAGATCCTATTATTAACTTGCTCCCTCCTCTTTGGGCATGGGTCTATGAGACGGCCAGGGGGCTCCCTCGGGAACGGTCTCTCTAAAATTTCCCCATCCCCGACCCTCCTCTGAGGGCAGGTGATTATAAGGGATCCTTATCCTTACATGAGCTTATTGTCTTTTGTTTTGTGTTTCTCCTGACTTGGCTGGCCATAGGAAACTGACTTTTCAAGGAGTTATTGGGTTTTCTTACATGGCATATTTGACATGAATATTTATAGAAGATTATCTGGCATCGCTTTAATAAACTAAACTATATGAACATCCAATTATTTCAGCAATCGAAAGTATTATAAGTCTGACAGTGACATTATTTTAAGATATTTTCTGGCATATTCGTCTCTAATAAATTCGATCATGAGATGCATTATCAGCTCAAGAGGAAGGAGATAATGGACAACAGGAAGGAAATAATGGACAGAAAGGAGATAATGGACAACAGGAAGGAAATAATGGACAACAGGAAGGAGATAATGGACAACCCAAGGGGCGATTATTAGTGATCGTTTTGACTACAACTGCTACCGTTGTTCTTCTACTGAGCCTTGTAATATGTTGCTTACGGAAGAGAAGGCTCAAATTAAAAGGTAAAGTTTTTCTACTACATGTACTCACCATCTATAATTGGAAGTTACGATTATTTACTATGAACCGCCAATGATTGAGGAACTGACACTTTTGGTCATCTACCCTTCTTTTATGTCTTTTATATTTTTTTATAAAAATAATACAGGAATGGTTGTTACATCTAAAGAATCAGAGTCCAAAATTAATCATATGGCAGCTGCAAGAGATTTCAATGGCAACATTCCTAATCTTCAAGTCTTTATTTTAGCTGACATTGAGGCAGCTACAAATAGATATTCAATTGAAAATAAACTTGGACAGGGAGGTTATGGTCCCGTTTTCAAGGTAAACTTCCGTTAGTCTACATATATTGTGGCATTGCCCATCATCATTACAAGTGCTTCAATTTTTTTAGACTAAATAAATTGGCAGAAACATAACTCTATCTATAAACCACTCCCATGCTAATTTTGGCAGCAGGAGTAGAAATTGCCTTGCAATATCTTAATGATGGAAAGAATACAATTAAACATGGGTGTCTATTTATTTATCAGGGAGTATTACCAAATGGACAAAAAATAGCCGTGAAAAAGCTTTCAAAAACATCTACGCAAGGGTTTGAGGAGTTTAAGAACGAGGTTATACTTACTGCGAAACTGCAACATGTAAATCTTGTGCGACTTTTGGGATTTTGCATTGAGAGGAATGAACAAATGCTGATCTACGAGTACATGCCAAACAAAAGCTTGGACTTCTACCTCTTTGGTATGGTATCTTTCTTGCAATTCAATTACAGTGAATGAGAATGCAATAACATATGAGCTCTAGCATCTTTTGCATAGAAGGCCACAAGCCAATAATTCCTGATGTTGACACTTGCGCCAAACACCCTTTAAGCTTAAATAAAGCCAAGGTCATCTTGGTTCAAGCTTATAGGGATATTGGCACAAGGTGTCTTTTTAAATTTTTGGGCATTTTTTCGCATCATATTCCTTTATTAGTCCCATGATAATTGAATGACTGACTTTTCGCAATCTAATTTAACATAGACCCTATGAGATGGTATCTATTGGATTGGAGAAAACGCATCGACATCATTGAAGGGATTACTCAGGGGCTTCTATATCTCCAAGAATACTCGAGAATGACAATTATTCACCGAGACTTGAAAGCAAGCAACATTTTACTAGATCACGAGATGAAACCCAAGATCTCTGACTTTGGTATGGCTAGAATTTTCAGGAAAGATGATCATGAAGCAAACACAGGTCGAATTGTTGGAACATAGTAAGTACTTTGCCTAAAAAGCTTTATAACCTAAGCTTTCTTGTTAGATGATTAATTTTGATGTTAAAAAATCTATTGCAGCGGTTATGTTCCTCCTGAGTATGTTAGAAAAGGTGTGTACTCCACGAAATCTGATGTTTATAGCTTTGGAGTTCTACTTCTACAAATCATTAGTGGTAAGAGGACTGCTTGTTATTATGGTTTGGATGAGAACTTGACCATCCTAGAATATGTAAGTAACTTTAGTAAACATTGCTAAGGCAACCGTGGATCAAAATCTTACACTTCTTTTCTTTTGCTGAGTACCTATGCACTTTTCTGTTTTCCCAGTATTTGATCCTTAATACTCTATAATCTCACGTATATGAGCTTTGGAAAGAAGGCAAAGGCATGGAATTTATGGATTCTACTCTGGATGACACACTTTCATCGTGCAAATTAATTAGATGCATGCAAATAGCTCTTTTATGCGTCCAGGAAAACGCTAGTGACAGGCCATCTATGCTAGAAGTTTCTTCAATGCTAAAAAATGAAATTGCAGCTCTAACAATTCCAAAAAAGCCAGCTTTTTCAAGGAAAATAGACAAAGAAGAGGAAAATAAATCCACATTGCAGCCAGAAATTTGTTCTGATAATGATGCAACAATCTCCAAACTGGTAGCACGATGAGCGTGGAGGACTTGTGAAACATATATAGTTAATTAATTTTTTTTTTAAAAAAATCCCATTTTCCCCCATTTTTTTCTCTTAGACGTAGTATATATGGTCAATTGGTCATTCACAATCACTCTATTATCATCATTGTAGCTAAACTCGTATTTTCATAATCCACTAATAATGTACATTTTCAAGATGTCATGGCACTCCTATTTTCCACAGCAAAACTCCATTTTTGGACACATTTGCCTTAACCATAAACCGCTTGATTTGCATAAACAAGGATTACAATATCCAATGGTAATTCACGGTTTAGTCTCTAGTCAAACCAGGATAATACACCAAACAATTGATAAAAAAATTAAAGAAAAAACTAAACCAAACCCATAATTCATATTATTGTAGGGCAAGAACGTTTTCTGCTAACATTTTATAAAGGAAAAAATCCAATGGTTTGAAGATCACCAAAAAGCTTCCGTATTGGTAAAATCCATTACTCACAATTTCAACAGTGTCAGAAAAATTAGAACACTATAATATCCCAACAACAAAATTCACAACCCAACCACTCCCCAAACTAAAAGTTATCGCAAAGAAAATAAATTTCAGCAAAACCCAGAAAGCACAACTATAGAAAATCTTTCAAACAAATTAAATATATTGTATATATACCTGCTTGAACCAGTCTTCAAAACCCTTAGCAGCCTCCCTAGTCTGCTCTCCAAGCTTATACAGCGACTTAGAAACATGGGTCTCCTAGGTGAGCTTCTGTTTCTCTCCTTTTCTTGCTTCTCAGATCATATAAGGCCATCCCCAGTCCTTGAACCATAGAGAGCAAAGCAGGTGGTTGATCTTGAAACTGAAATATTCAGAAACAAGCGTCAAAGAACAAAGCTTGGAGCTAAATCCTGAAGCTAAAGATAAAACCTTTGGACTGGTCGGCAATGGATTCACAAAACTGCGAAATTAAATCTTCCTCACTCCAAAGCAGACACTCCCTCCATCTCTCTGTCTTCGCGCTCCGGAAAAGAAAACAAGGAAAGCATCGTCGCGTTCCCGAATGGTTTTGAAAAAGAGTAAATTCTGGACGGTTTTTTTTTTTTTTTAGATAGTTCAAAAAATTACCTATAATTAAATTTTTACAAACAATTTTTTGAAAACTGTCCATAAAAAAATAAATTATGATAGTTTCAAAAAAACCGTGGGTAAATTTACAAACGGTTTAGATGAACCGTATAAAAATGTAAATTTTCAGATGGTTTTAATGAAACTGTCTGTAAATTGAGACCGCCTGTAAATTTAAGGATGGTTTCATTGAAACCATCTGCAATTTCATTTTTAAAAAGCAGGAGTTTCACACCACTTCATATTGAAAATACCACTCATCCATATTCCATGTCATCGACCCGCACCACAAAATAACACCTCGCATATTGACCGTCTCTTTCATTTATATCAACGACTCATAACAATCCACAATCTCAATCTGCACAATCTCTCTTTATTATTCACAGACTTGGCCAAGAAATCCCAAGAGGTAGGGCGTGCAGGTATCATTCTTCTTCTTCTCTCTCCGGCCGGCGACTAAAGACGGGGGATGAGATTTGGACGGAACGGAGGGATCGGGACTACGGGAACGGAATGGCAGGAGAGAATGCTAGAGATGGAGTATCGGATCTGTCAAACCCACACCACCCATGCTGGTGTGCGTGGGTTTCCGGCTGAAATCGGCTCTGGGTCGTTTTGGGTTGGAGCTGACCACCAGGTTGGTAATTGGGGTGGGTTTCAGTGATTGTTATGGGTTGGAGCTGACGGGTTTGTTTTGTTTTGATTGTTTGAAGTACTATATTTTTCGGTTGATTGGTGAAAGGGTACCCGGTTGGCTGTGGCTGTGGTTGTTGGGTTGTGCAATATTGAGGGAGTAGATATGGGTGGCGACTTGTCTCTCTTAGTTTCTCTCGGAGTGGAAGAGAAACAGAAGAAGATGTCTAGCTAGCTTCGATGGGGCTTGGTGCAGCTGAACGGCTGGATGGTAGTGATTGGAGTTGAATTTCAGTGGATATTTCCGGACTCCAATAGAAAACTTAGAAGCTTTAAGCCTTTGACTGTTGGACAAAAAAGATTATAATTATAATTATAATTAAAAAAAAAAGGTTCTGGACAATTTTGGGCAAAACCGTCAAAAATTTTTATGGACGGTTTTTTCCAAATCGTCCGAAAATTCATTTAGTAACATTATATCCTAAACGGTTTTAAACCATCTAGAAAAAATTGTTTGGAATTGATTTCAAACGATTTTTCTGCATTTTTAAACGGTTTAAAACAGTCCAAAATTTGCTTCATTTTTATTATTATTTTTTTTTTTTTTGTAGTGAATGCAAGTTTTTTTTAAGATGGTGTTCAGACGAGTGAGTTAGCTCATTTGATGCTACTAAGATTTCACATATTTTTCTTAGTTGTGTTTGGACATGGTCCAATCGAGCTTCCAACCGAGTTTCTCTGGTTAATTAATTGCGATCTTCACTTATTCAGATGCTCTCCAGTTGAGCTTCTCAAGACCAGGGCTACCTTGATATATTTTGGAGCCTTAAGCGAAAAGTTTAAATGATTTTTTTTAAAAAAAAAATATTAATTAATTTAAAAAATAGAATGGTAAAACTTGATTTATCAAAGGAAAGACAAATTAGTGTAAGAATATTTCATAAAACCGCATAAAAAAAAATTAATGCAATTGATTAATTGAGTTTTTGGTAGTTAAATAATTTTTTTTTTAATCATTAATCATATATGAAATGATTTTAAGAACTTGAATGATAAGCTATAGGGAAATAATGAAAATGGAAAAGAGAGAAATTCAAATTCAAATAAGATTTGAATAGAAAAATTGAGATAAAAAATAAAAACTTATGAAGAATAGGATTTAAAATAGAAACTTAGAGACTTTTCATCTTCTTAACATTTCTTTTTTATTTTTTTCATTCTTTTTTAATTCTTGAACGTTGGACCTAAGGCGTTCAATTTTTTTTGAATGTTGAACATAAAGCCTTCAATTTTGAACGTAAATAATTAAGGTGTTCAATTTAGAAGCTTTTATATCTTTTTTTTTTTTTTTTTTGAACAAGAAAGTAACTCAGATCATTACTCAAGAGAAAGATCGATCCTACAAAAAAGGATCTAGGGACCAATTTGGTCCCTAGCTACAAAGTTGCTAAAACGAAAAGGTAGTTCTTCCAACCAGACATTATTAACCTTCTGCTTTGATGCCTCTGCTGCAAGAGCATGAGCCACTACGTTCCCTTCTCTAGGAATAAAGGAGAAGTCCACCGATCTGAAGTTTCTCTTTTCATGATGGATTGATTCAATAAAATTCTCAAATTTAGAAAGGAAGGGGGGGTTTGAATTAATAGCCTGCAAGACTTGTTTAGCATCCCCCCTCCAATATAACATCAAAAAAGCCCACCTCCGTGTAAAAGTACATAGCACTAAGTGCTGCCAATGCCACGGCCGTCGCTGAGTCAGTTATCAAATCTTTTGTCACACTTCTAGCTCCCAGACAAGCACCATTGCTATTCCTAGCTATCATCCCCAACCCTATCCACCCCTTATTCTTGTTAATAGAGGCGTCCCAATTAACTTTTATCAGCCCTTGGGAACGAGGTTGCCATTTAATATTTCTATAACATGGGACAGATACCTCATCCAACATTACTCCAGGCACCTTGAGTTGGCATTTCTTATATTCAAAAAGGGATTTCTTCGCTTCTGCATACACAACATTAGGATGAGTGAAAGTGCCCTAAAAAATCAGAGAATTTCTTCTCAACTATATGCACCTTGACACCACTGCCATGAGATCTAACTCCTCCCTACTAACTCTCTCCAAGTAATATTTGAACAGCAGCTTGAAGTCATTCCCTACCCTTTGACATTACTGAAAACTAGAAAAATTTCCACCCCAAACATCTCGAGCTGCCGGGCACTCCCAAAGGGTATGGCAAATGGTTTCTTCAGCCGCACCACAACAAGGACAGGAGAAGTCTTCTAGAACCTTTTTCTGAGTTAAGTTCACTCTAGTCGGTAGGATGTTATGACAGGCTCGCCAAATAAATAACTGAACTGAACTTGGGACTTGTAACGCCCAAATAGCTTTTATATCTCATTAATTCTATTTTAAATGTCAACGTTCAAAGAAATTGAAGGCCTTCAATGCAGAAACTTTCCATATCTCACAAGTTGTTGGTAATTAATTAAGGCTTGCAATTTTTTTTTTTTTAACCTGCAGTTTTTTTACGGGAGAAGGTCCCTAGGCAGCATATTTTAAGGCATCGACTGCGGCTATTACCGGAAACAATGCTTTGATGATTCGTCTTTTTGTAAGCACTTTTTTAAAAAAAATAAATAAAAAATAAATCTTCATTAATTGGGGCTTTATTAAATTGAGCCCTGCATTATGTTATTGCCTTTTTTAATTTTAGTTTTACCAAGATTTAGGGCCTTATATTAAGTGTATTGATCATATTTAAGGCCTCAATTTTATTTTTTTATTTTTTAGAAATAATCTTTATTAATATTTTTTAATTAGAGACCTTATTAAATTGGGGCCTTAGGCGGTCGCCTAATCCGCCTAAGGCTCCAGCCGGCCCTACTCAAGACTACACTTGAGCATCAGTTTTCTTCAATGAAACATTTTCATTCTGACAAATACAAACCAAGCTTCTCGGGAGTTCTTCTTAAGTAGTTCGTTCGGATCCATTGCAAACGCTTGTACATACCAACAAAGTAGCTCGAGAGTCCTTCGTATGATGTTCTTGATGTAGCTCGCCCAAACAATCTAAAAACAAGCACTTCAACCGATTTCGGTAACCAAATACTTAAAACACATCAACATTGTCTCGTTGGAACAATCCATCGATCAACCAAGATTTCCAACGAGTGCTTAATGTTTCACCTTTAACCAAAAATTTGAATTCTTGTCTAATAGTAAGTACCGAAATTAGCTTATCAAATTTAGAGTTTCACCGAATACTTATTTTCAACACCAAACAACGTGGTACAGGCCTGGGAAAGCGAAACAGCTGGCCTGGTTGTCGGCCGAGGCTGAACTCATACTTTCGTCCATCTTATTTTCTTTGGACAATTCTAAGCTGACATTTTTGACCACGTAACGGCCACGGCACCGTCAAACTAGTCTTTTCCATATTTTCTTTCATTTTTGGACCTATACTCTCTAATATATCCAATCGGCGCTGAACTCCGTCGAAAGTCTCCATCGAAACCGTGTATATATGGGTTTTAACTTTTAAGTTCCATCGGATAATTAGCTCCAAATTAAGAGGAAAAAGAAATCAAAAGAACAAGAAAAAAAGATAAAGATTTAAATACGTATGCTCTCTCTTCTCAAAGCTATATATTTCTAATTTTCTCATATATATATATATATAAATAGCTTGCTATCAAGCGAGAGTACACTGCCTTTACTTTCAAATTTTTAATGGCTTCGAATTCGAAAACCCCTGCATATATATTTTCCACGCTCCTTTTCCTTCTCCAACTCCACTTCTCCGCCGGGCAAACCGTCGTGAAAGCCGCATACTGGTTTCCCGATAATGGATTCCTGGTGTCCAGCATAGACTCCACTCTTTTCACCCATCTCTTCTGTGCCTTTGCCGATCTCAACCCCAGCACCTCCCAAGTCACCATTTCTTCCTCAAACTCGGCCCAGTTCTCAACCTTCACCCAAACCGTGCAACAAAAGAACCCTTCTGTTAAAACCCTTTTATCCATCGGTGGAGGAAACTCTGAAGCTTCGACCTTTGCTTCAATGGCTACCCAAGCCAGTACCCGTAAATCGTTCATAGATTCCTCCATAAAGCTAGCAAGGTCTTGTTCTTAATTATCTCAAAAGCTTTCTTTGTTTGTTTGTTTGTTTTTTTTTAAACAAATTTCATACTTTATATATTGATAAAATGAATGATCAAACAGAGCCAAATTGCTCCTGATTACAATACCATAGATAGATACATTTAGAATTTGTTCTAACCAAACTTTATCTATAACATCCGTTTATAATATATCCAAATTTATCTCAAAAGCTTAAACCAATTAAATATGATAAATTTAATTATTTAATTTATATTCTATCGTTTGTTTTGATGCTATACATGTTAAATTATAAATTATCTTAAAAGTTTAAAATAATAGAAAGAGATGATTTTATTTTATACTCTAACAGGTCTAACAACTTCCATGGCCTTGACCGGCCTTGACTGGGAGCAGCCCAACACGAAGGAGCAAATGACAAACTTTGGATCACTCCTCAACGAATGGCGAGCAGCCGTTGCCGCAGAGTCGAAGAGCAGCGGCAAAGCACCGTTGCTTCTATCAGCGGCAGTCTTTTACTCCTCAGACTATTACTCGTTGATTTATCCCATTCAGGCAATTTCAAACAGCTTGGACTGGCTCAACGTAATGGCCTATGACCTCTATATATACCGTTGCTGCGAACAACTCACCGGATAAGACTGGACCGCCTGCTGCATTGTACAATCCAACAAGCAAAGTTAGCGGCGATGCCGGCATCAGAGCTTGGATACAAGCAGGCGTGGCAGCCAATAAATTAGTCCTCGGACTTCCATTTTATGGCCATGGATGGCGTCTGGTAAATGCTAATAACCATGGAATATTTGCACCGGCTAATGGAGCTGCCTCCGATGGGTTGGGTTATGGCGGAATCAAGGATTTCATAACCCAGAATAGCGCCACGGCAGTGTTCAATTCAACGATTGTTACAGACTATTGCTATGCCGGGACGACGTGGATTGGTTATGATGATACGCAGAGCATCTCTACTAAGGTTACATACGCTAAGGGAAAGGGATTGCTCGGTTACTTTGCGTGGCATGTGGGCGCCGACAAAAATTTTGCTCTTTCTCAGACAGGTTCGTATGAATTCAATCATTTACATCTATAATTTATTCAATCATTCCAATTCATGCATTTAAAAATTTGCTAAGCCCCAACCAAACTATAAAAAAAATCGCTCTGATTTTAAGTCTTTTGGTGGAGAGCTTTTTTATTTATTATTATTTTTTTTTTTTTTTAAAAAAAAAACATTTTACCCCTTCAAAATTTTTAAACATTTTTTTGTTTTTTTCATTTTACTTCCCATATTTAAAAATTGGCAATGTACCAACCAAATTTTTTTTTTTTTTTTTTTAAAATGTAATCACTCCGTTAAATAATTTTATTATTTCTAAGGAAATTATTAAAAAAGACCTAAATGCCTACACTTTCTTAAAAAAATAAATAAGGGTGGTCGAGTTACTCTATCTGGCCGGAACGAGGGTGCCGAGTCACCCTCATAGCCCATGTAATTGGTTCAGCCACTCCGAGGGTCTTAGATATATCACAATTACTAGTTCAAATTGCTACAATTTGGGAGCGACAGAGTTTATATGCATGGAACCATCTTTTCGAATAAGTAGTCAAACAACTCAAAATTAATTTAGTTAGAACAAATTTGGATCCTCGATCAATTATGATTATCTTTAAAAGATCTTCAAATAAGTTTCTTATAGTTTTTCTTATCTTACCCACCTAAATTGTTAGTAATTTAAACAAATAATTGTTGTGTATCTCGATATGAAAAATTCTATTATTCATTACTTCAACTACTAATGGGCAATTCTTATTGTTGTCGCAGCTTCGCGTGCATGGGGAGCGTAGAGATTGAATGAATGAAGAAGCCTCTTATTATATATACACGTAATAAGGCAAATAAATAACCAGATATATATGTTATGTGTAATTAATAAGGCCTGGCCTAGTCGTATTTAAGGATGGTGTTTCCTGCTTCCAATGAGAGGGAGATTTTAGCGGCCGTTGATGTTTAAGGGCCGGAGCTAGACTAAAATTCTGTTTAATTGTCACCGATCAAATATCACTATTTTCTTTTGTGATGTTTCATATGACATGCATCACAGCAGTACTCTTCTCCTGGGTTTGTTCCTCAATCAGCTACGTACAGATCGATCTACGTTTTGTGTACCCGAAATCAGTTTGAAGATATAATTGTCCAGACCAGAAAAAAAAACTTTATTTGTTAACGTTTTTTATTTTTTGTTTTGTTTTGATGTTTTTTAAATGAAAGCATCGACAAACAACCTAAAACATAAAAGATTCAATTCACAAAAAAAAAAAAAAAACAACTTTAATGCTCCGTCTGTTTCAGCGTAAAATGTTTTCGCCATTTTTTAGTGTTTTGTAAGGGCGAAAATAATAGTTAACAGAAATTATTTTCAATTTGACCGTAAAAGTCAATTTAATTTTTGAAAAATGATTTATGGTTTTGAAAATCATAAATCATTTACTGGATTTAAACTTTTCATTTTTGCATGCACGTTTGTGGGAATCCGTCCCCGCTTAGCATTGGAATTTGTTGGTAACCCAACTCTACTACCGAAGATCCCCGAATTTTATTATCTGATTGCTGGAGTCCGACGGCATTCGTCAGAATCCGACAACCACAGCTAGAATCCGACGTTTTCGGATTCCGTCCAAACTGGCGGAATCTGACCAATATAGCCAGATTCCGGGCATTTTGTTTTGATTCCAGCCAATTTGGCTGGAATTTGAAAATTTCTGCTAGAATCCGGCAACTTTGCCTGATTCCGACAGACAAGATTCTGGTTAAATTGGCCAGAATCCGACGACGATTGCCTGATTCCGTTTTACACTATTAGTGATTTTTTCGTACAAACCAAACGTTGAAAAATATTTTCAAATAAAAACATTTTCCGTCGAAACAAATAAAATATAACTTTAATATCACGTTACAAACCAAAAAAAAAAAAAAATCATGAAAAAACATTAAAATAGAAACCATAATTGAATTAATCAGTAATTTTGACATTGAGGGCAATCCTAATTCCTAACACAGTCTACACAAAAAGTGTGTTAAGTCGTTATGAATTTATTGAGCAATAGAAAATGGTCAATGACAATTTAAGTCACATAAACGTATGGACAAAACATGCATGTGTTTGAAAATTGGTATGAATCATATATATATATATATATATATATATATATATATATATATATATATTCAAAATCGGGATAAGAGGGCCGTGGCCCTAGTCTCCTCTAGATCTCAAACAAGAGAGTAAAGAAACTTTGAAAGAATTAGTTAATAAAATAGAAAAAAAAAATCGTGTTTGCTGGAAATAGAGGATTGGATTCAACTATTTGAATTTATGTTTGTGTACTGGACTACCTAACACATTGAACTTTATGTCGTGGGAGTGTGTATTTAGACTATTATATTACATTGAACTTTAATTTGTTGTCCAAGTTACGTCTTTCGTAAAATTTTGGCCATGTTTTCAGTTTTCTTCAGTTTTCTAGCAGTTTTCTTAGTATTCTTCTAATGTCTAATTAAGAGGATATAAATGTAATAAAAAAAAAATTAAAAAATTGCATCTATATCATTCAGAAGGACATAGATGTAATTTTTTTTTATTATATTTATGTCTTTCCAGATGAACACCAGATAAACAATAAAAAAATTCTAGCATTTTTCTTCAAATAAAATGTGTTAAGTCATTATGAAATTATTGAGGCATAGAAAAGAAAATAGTCATTGACAATTTAAGTCACATAAACGCACAGACGAAACTGTGTGCTTTTAAATCGCCATGACCTTTTCCAATCTCTGTTTTGTTTTGAAATCCGTGGGTGCAGTGCTCATTGATAGAAGAAAATATTTTACAATTGACTTTCTCAGCAAAAGTGGCAACCTACCCACCTCCTTCCACGTGTTCCGACTATAATATATATATATATATATATATATATATATATATATATAGGGATTGTTGTACAGTTATTGTATTGGTGTTGTAAATCTAACATTTTTCTCTCTCTATATATATATATATATGAAAATAATAAAAAAATAATAATTACACAATTCCTACACAACCATCACTCACATGAAGTGGATCTATATGATAGTAAGTCCCACCCCATATGAGTGATTGTTATACACAAATTGTGTAATTGCTATTTTTCTATTTCTATATATATATATTAAGTATTTGGTGCAATCGAAAATAATGGTTAACGTAAATTATTTTTATTTTGACCGTAAAAACTTCTTTAACTTTTAAAAAACGATTTACGATTTTAAAAATTATAAATCATTTTCTGAATTTAAACTTTTTATTCTTCCAGTCACGTTTGTGGGAATCCGCCACTGGTGGGCATTAAAGTTTATAGGTAGTCTGAATCTACCGTCAAAGGTCCCCGAATTTCGGTATACGATTGCCAGATTCCGGTTAGGATTCCAACAAAACTGGCCGAAATCTAGCACTGGTCCACTGGAATCCGGCAACGTTTCGCACCACCGCAGGATTTCGCGCAGCCAAATTTTGGCAAAATTGGCCGAAATCTAGATAATACAGTCAAAATCCTGCTGGCCAGTGACAAAATTTCGCCATCGGTGATTTTTTCGTGCGAGACAAATGCCAAAAAATATTTTCAGAAAAATCATTTTTTTCTGAAGAATAATTTCGTAAAAAATATTTTACGACGAAAAAACATTTTAGATCGGAAAAAAAAAAAAAAAAAAAAAAAAAAAAAAAAAAAAAAAAAAGAGATTAGAATATTAAGACATTGAAATTTGTTTTGGAAGTAAAGTATTTTGGTAAAATTTTGGCCCTGTTTTCAGTTCTCTTCGATTTCGTAATTGGTTGAAAACGTTGGCCATGTTTATCTATTCGTTCGTACTTTGTTAGACAAAAAGCTAACTACACACCGGCCAATTAATATTACCTCTCCTCTCTTCAACTGCCTCAGAATATACGAGATCCTTAGAAAATTAATCCACCTCCTCTCCACCACTTCCATGGCAAGCTGTTGCTTACTTCAGAATCGAAGTATAGCTTAATTTGCTCCATGATGTCCAAAATTATCATTCTACTTTTCCATATCTTTCTTTCTTTACACTTGAAGCCTTCAACTGCACAAACTTGGATCAAAGCAGGTTACTGGTACTCCGGCAGCGAGTTCCCGATTTCAGACATAAACTCAGCCCTCTTTAGTCACCTTATTTGCGCTTTTGCTGGTCTAAACTCTTCGTCATACGAGCTCTCTGCCTCATCCTCCTTCTCTACCTTCACGAACACTGTTAAACAAAAGAACCCATCAATCGCCACCCTCCTTTCTATTGGCGGTGGAAGCGCAGACTATGCAGTCCTTTCAATGATGGTCAGCAAGGCTTCCTATAGAAAATCTTTCATCGACTCTTCAATAAAGATGGCAAGGCTTTACGGCTTCCAAGGCCTAGACCTTTGTTGGGTTTCAGCAAACACAAGCTCTGACATGACCAATATGGGGTTACTCTTTAAGGAGTGGCGTGCCGCTGCGAATTCCGAGGCAAAAAACTCTAGCCAGACAGAATTGATCTTGACTGCTGCTGTTCAATACTCACCGGATGTGGATATCGCTTCTTTCCCAGTGGACTCCATAAGGGATAACTTGAATTGGGTTCATGTCATGGCTTATGACTACTATATGCCTCAGTGGTCAAACTTTACAGGTGCTCTTGCAGCCTTATATGACCCATCAAGCGAGGCTAGCACGGATTATGGCATTGGTGCATGGATTGGTAGGGGCTTGTCAGCTGGAAAGTTGGTCTTGGGCTTGCCTTTCTATGGCTATGCGTGGACGCTAAAGAATCCCAACGACAATGCTATTGGTGCACCGGCCACAGGTCCAGCCATTACACCCGAAGGAGACATGAGCTATAGGGATATCAAGGCTTACATTAAGAGAAATGGGGCTGTAGTAAGATACAATGCTACATATGTAGTGAAATTCTTCACAGTTGGATCGGCCTGGGTTGGCTTTGATGATGTTGAGGTGGTCAAAATTAAGGTTTCTTATGCCAAGCAGAAGAAACTACTCGGTTACTTTGTGTGGCAAGTCCCTTATGATGACAATTGGGAGCTTTCTCTAGCAGGTAAGAAATGCAGCAGACTTGATAATCTATTTGATGTTCTCTCCACAATGTTAAAATAGTACTTTTAGAATGTTAATCTAATTGCCCATGTATTTAAAGAATTCGAATATGTTAATATGACTCGAATGATCATCTTAACCCAAAATAATTAAGAAATAATATCCCATTTTATTTAACCCAGGAATAAATATTTCAATGTTAGGCTAATGGCAAGTTCTTGCTAATGCTAGTCAAGATTTCAGTGGCCTTTCCTGTTGGATTATACAAATAATATATATATTTTTCCTTGTTTGGGTTGTGTTTGACTACAATAAATTTAGGTCAAATAAGATACTTTATCAGGGGAAACACCTACATGAGCTGAGCGGAATTCCTTACAACTGGGATCCTTGATGTTACCCTGCTCCCTCCTCTTTGAATAGGGGTCTATGAGATGGGGGCAGAGGGCCCTGCCCGACCTACAATTTCCCCTGCCCCTCCTCTGTGGGCAGGGGATTATAGGGGATCCATATCCCTACATGAGCTCATTGTCTTTTGTTTTATGTTTCTCCTGACTTGGCTGGCCTGAAGGAAACTGACTTTTCATGGAGTTATTGGGTTGTCTTAGAAAGAGATAAGACATGACATTGATTTTTATAGAAGATTATCTGGTTACTTCAATAAACTAAACTAAACTATATGAACATCCAAATATTTCAGCAATGAAAGTATTAGAAGTCTGACAGTGATATTGTTTTAAGATCTTTTCTGACAATTATATTCCTCTAATAAATTCGTTCATGAGAATTATCAGCTCAAGAGGAAGGAAATAATGGAAAACACAAGGGGCGATTATTAGTGATCGTTTTGACTACAACTGCTACCGCTGTTCTCCTACTGGGCCTTGTAATCTGTTGCTTAAGGAGGAGAATGCTCAAATTAAAAGGTAAATTTTTTTCTACTACATGTACTCACCATCTATACTTGGAAGTTGATTAGTTACTATTAACCCTCATGATTGAGGAACTAACACTTTTGGGCATGTTCTCTCCTTCTTCTTTTTTTCCTTTTTTTTTTTTTTTTTTTTCCTGTTAATATAGGAATGTTTGTTACATCTAAAGAATCAGAGTCCAAATTTAATCATATGGCAGCTGCAGGAGATTTTAATGGCAATGTTCCTAATCTGCAAGTCTTTATTTTAGCTGACATTGAGGCAGCTACAAATAGACTTTCAATTGAAAATAAACTTGGAGAGGGAGGTTATGGTCCCGTTTACAAGGTAAACTTCTGTTAAACTACATATATTGTGGCATTGCCCATCATCATTACAAGGGCTTCAAGTTTTAGACTAAATAAATTGGCAGGAGCATAACTCTATCCATAAACCACTCCCATGCTAATTTTGGCAGCAGGAGTAGAAAATGCCTTGCAGTATCTTAATGATGGAAGGATACCAATTAATCATGGGTGTCTATTCATTTATCAGGGTGTATTACCAAATGGACAAGAAATAGCAGTGAAAAAACTTTCAAAAACATCTACGCAAGGGTTTGAGGAGTTTAAGAATGAGGTTATTCTTACTGCAAAACTGCAACATGTAAATCTTGTTCGACTTTTGGGATTTTGCATTGAGAGGGATGAACAAATGCTGATCTACGAGTACATGCCAAACAAAAGCTTGGACTTCTACCTCTTTGGTCTGATATCTTTCCTGCAATTCAATTACAGTAAATAAGAGAACGTTAAATGCAATAACATATGAGCTCTTACATCTTTTGCATAGAAGGCTGCAAGCTAATAATTCCTGATGTTGACACTAGTGCCAAATACCCTTTAAGCTTAAACAAAGGCAAGGTCATCCCAATTCAAGCGTATAGTGATACTGGCAATAGGTGTCTTTATAAATTTTTGGGCATTTTTTCACATTGTATTCCTTTATTAGCACCATGATAATTTAATGACTGACTTTTCACAATGTAATTTGACATAGACCCTATCAGACGGTATCTATTGGATTGGAGAAAACGCATTGACATCATTGAAGGGATTACTCAGGGGCTTCTATATCTCCAAGAATACTCGAGAATGACAATTATTCACCGAGACTTGAAAGCAAGCAACATTTTATTAGATGACGGGATGAAACCCAAGATCTCTGACTTTGGTATGGCTAGAATTTTCAGGAAAGATGATTATGAAGCAAACACAGGTCGGATTGTTGGAACATAGTAAGTACTTTGCTTAAAAAGCTTTATATCCTAAGCTTTCTTGTTAGTTAGATGATTAATTTTGATGTTAAAAAATCTATTGCAGCGGTTATGTTCCTCCTGAGTATGTTAGAAAAGGTGTGTACTCCACCAAATCTGATGTTTATAGCTTTGGAGTTCTACTTCTACTAATCATTAGTGGCAAGAGGACTGCTTGTTATTATGGTTTGGATGAGAACCTGAACATTCTAGAATATGTAAGTAACTTTAGTAAACATTGCTAAGGCAACCGTGGATCAAAATCTTACACTTCTTTTCTTTTGCTGAGTACCTATGCGCATTTCTGTTTTCCCAGTATTTGATGCTTAATACTCTATAATTTCAGGCATATGAGCTGTGGAAAGAATGCAAAGGAATGGAATTTATGGATTCTAGTCTGGATGACACACTTTCATCATGCAAATTAATTAGATGCATGCAAATAGCTCTTTTATGCGTCCAGGAAAAAGCTAGTGACAGGCCATCTATGCTAGCAGTTTCTTCAATGCTAAAAAATGAAACTGCAGCTCTAACAACTCCAAAAAAGCCAGCTTTTTCAAGGAAAACAGATGAAGAGGAGGAAAATAAATCCACATTGCAGACAGAAATTTGTTCTGATAATGATGCAACAATCTCCGAACTGGTAGCACGATGAGCGTGGAGGACTTGTGAAACATATATAGTTAATTAATTTTATTTTTTTTAAATTCCCATTTTTTTCTCTTAGACGTAGTGTATATCGTCAGTTGGTCATTCACAATCACTCTATTATTATCATTGTAGCTAAACTCGTATTTTCATAATCCACTAATAATGTACTTCTTCAACATGTCATGGCCCTCGTGGGACTCCCATTTTTTCTATACTTCACAGCAAAACTCCATTTTTTTTTGACACATTTGCCTTAACTATAAACCACTTGATTTGCACAAGCAAGGATTACAATATCCAATGGTAATTCACGGTTTAGTCCCTATTCAAACCAGGAAAATAAACCAAACAATTGATACAAAATTAAAAAATTAAACCAAACCCATAATTCATATTATTGTAGGGCAAGAACGTTTTCTGCTAACATTTTATACAGGAAAAAATTCAATGGTTTGAAGTTCACCAAAAAGCCTTCCAACAACAAAATTCACAACCCAACCACTCCCTAAACTGAAAGTTATCACAAAGATTATAACTTTCAGCAAAACCCAGAAAGCAAAACTATAGAAGAAAATCTTTCAAACAAATTAGATATATTGTATATATACCTGCTTGACCCAGTCTTCAAAACCCTTAGCAGCCTCCCTAGTCTGCTCTCCGAGCTTACACAGCGACTTAGAAACATGGGTCTCCTAGGTGAGCTTCTGTTTCTCTCCTTTTCTTGCTTCTCAGATCATATACGCCCATCCCCAGTCCTTGAACCACAGAGAGCAAAGCAGGTGGTTGTTCTTGAAACTGAAATATTCAGAAACAGGCGTCAAAGAACAAAGCTTTGGAGCCAAATCCTGAAGCGAAAGATAAAACCTTTGGACTGGTCGGCAATGGATGCACAAAACTGCGAAATTAAATCTCCCTCACTCCAAAAGCAGATACTCCGGAATAGAAAACAAGGAAGAGCATCGTCGCGTTCCCGAATGATTTGAAAAACGAATCGTTTTTCAATTTCTTTTTAGTAATTGCAGTGACGACCGTTAAGTTTGTTACGACGACTTCATATTCTACAAACCTACCAAAATGAGTTTAAATGACGACCTATTCGGTTGGATGACGGTAATAACCGACGTAATAAGTCCAGATTGTTTTAACGGATGTAACATTTTTTTCAAGTCTTTCATAATATTATTTTTTATTTTATTATTATTATTTTTTAATTCATGTTTGGCTTGCAATTCAACCCGATTGGTTACCCTACTGAATTTTTTTTTTTCAACCATCTAAGAGGTAATTTTTTCTTGTCAATCAACGTGCATGTGAATTAACAAAAAGAGTAATGTTAGAAGAACAATCCCTTTAGAGTTCTTTTTACATTTTGCTAAAGGTGTTGAAACTACGTCACCCACTAAAAAAATGAGAAATGATCCCTACACTCATTTCTCACAACAGCTCCACAACAAGCTGACGTGGCTGATAATATTTTATTATTTTTTTACAAAAAGAAATGAAAACAAAACAAAAAAATAATAAAATATTACCAGCCACGTCAGCTTGTTGTGGGGCTGTTGTAAGAAATGAGTGTAGGGATCATTTCTAAAAAAAAATTACCCTCTAATCACATATGGTGACATATATAAACTATTAAATTCAAAGTATGACAAACAAAAATTATGGGGTAATTAAATTAGTGAAATACTACTAAAAGAAAAATGTTACACTTATAACCCCTTTGCAATTCTCTTACCACTTGCTTACATGTGTGTCAGTATGTGGTCGGAAGGTGTTAATTTTTTTTTAGTGACTGATCTAATTTAAATCATATTTTAATACGTGTCAACAAATTGTAAAAAAAATTATAAAATGATTAAACGTCTAGCATTATTAATCTTTCAAAAAACACACAAACATTTTGGGGGCATGTTTTGCACTACTTATCCATTTAAAGATATTTTCCCCTCTCTCTCTCTCTCTTAAAGATGTAATGTAACTGAAAATCATTATTGGAGATAAATCGAACATCAAGATTCAAGATCCTTCCTAGCCACCTTGCTGCGAACAAAGTGAAAATTAATACCTATGTTTCAGGAAGTGTGTTAATTTGGTGAATGTGTCAAAAATGGTTTTGGAGTCCTACTTTGGGTATTGTTGGGAATTGGGCTCACAGGGCAGCCCAACCCACCGAAGTCATAAAGTTAAGCCATAAATTTAAAACCCATTTATGGACCCAAAGAATCTGCTCCAATTACAACGGAATAAAATCATATCCCACAACATCATATGCATTCCTAGTTCAAAGGAAGGGGGAATTCCCATACCTAACATCATTATCTAGGAGAGAAATCATATCATATAGTTAACTACAAACATTTAAACCAAAAATCTCAAGTAGTGTTTTAAGACTACTTCTCTCTATGCGCAACTACATGTAGTGATCTAAAAAAAAATTAATAATAATAATAATAATAAAAACTACATGTAGTGAACATTTTTACGCCAATTAACTTGTTTTCTCTCAAAATATTATGAAACATTCACATTAAAAAATGTTGATAGTTTTAATAAAATCCTCAATTCTCCGCCCTGCCGAGAATAGGAGCAATTTCCTTGATTCAACCAAAACTAAAAAATTTCAATCCTTAATTTATCCGGCATGGAAATCAATAATATAGAAATTCGCATTGCGCCAACTAATTTCATAATCACTTAATTACTAGATATGCGAATTAAATTAACAGAAAAAACAAAAAATTTAGGTCCTTAATTTCATGACCGATCCTCTTTCACAATGAATCAGGATACGATTAGAGTTGTTCCAACAAAACTAGCTAAGCTTTCGCTCTTGGCAATCAAGTAAGTAACCACCATGGATTTGAAGAATATTATTGATCATGATTTACAATATGAAAGCTACTCATTGACCATAATTTGTTATGCATAATGGTCAAATGCTTCTTGCCCATGATGCACGAGTCATGGATTTGCCAAATTAGGGACTAAGATTATGTTTAGTATGCGGAATGTAAATCTATGAGTTTGAAGTTCAAATCTCCCATCTTATACGTAATTTGCATTCGTAACATATATTCTCATATAATAAATAATAATATATAATTATTAAAAATAAAATAAAGAAATGTGTCATTCTACTACATGCTACATATTATTTTGTTTATATATATATAATCTATTATTGAATACGTAGAATCTACGTGCAACGATGGATTTACACATTTTTAGCACTGAAATGAACAAAAGATGTGTAAGAGAGTGAAAACAAACATTTATTTTAAATAATAATATAATTAACTCCATAACAAAATTTTTAAGCATTAAATAAATAATTTAATTTGTTTTTATCTCAAATGACATGATTATTTTAATGAGGTAATTAACAACATAATCAGCCAACTTTAAATTTATATATGACATGACTGTTGAATTTAATGATAGATCAACAAAGTCAACGTAGTGGCTGCATTTGGATCCGCTCCAGCTCAACTGAACTAGAGATGAGTCAGTTAGTGTAAGTGAAAAGGCAAATTTGTTCTAGAAAAACGTAAAAAGACAAATTTGCCCCCCCCCCCTTTTTTTTTGCACTGACTGGCTTCTCTCCAGTTTACTTCTTTTTTTTTTCTTCTCCCGAAAAAGTTAAATTCAAAACATTCTAACATTTTTTCACTTTTTATATCACATCAATCATTTTTTTATTACTACTCAAATAAAAAAACCCACTACAAAACAATTTTTTTTTTTCACTTTTCTATAAAACATATCTAAATTTTTTAATACTTTTATCACATCAATCACTTTTTATTACTATATAAACAAAAATTTCACATCCATTAAGTTAGATGCCATGTAATGGGGAAATGAAGGCCTTGTTTGGCAACCCATTTTCCTCAAGTATGAGGGGAGTTTTTTTTTTTTTTTTTGGTAAGTAATAGTAAAAAGTTATTAATGTGATATAAAGTATAAATAATTTATATAGAAAAGTGGAAAAAACTTGTATTGAAGTGAATTTTTTTTATTTAAACAGTAATAAAAAAAATTATTAATGTGATGTAAAAAGTGGAAAAAAAAAAAAGTTAGAATGTTTTGGAGTTAATTTGTTTTTAGGAAAAGAGAAAATAAAAAAATAAAAAAATAAAAAAGGGAGGAGAGGGAAGGGATTGCCAAATGGAGCAGAAAGGTTACAAAGACACAGGGTTAATGATTGGTTTAATGAAGTAATTATCAACATAATCAGCCAACTTTAATAATGACATGACTGTTGGATTTAATGATAGATTGATAAAGACAATGTAATGGGTTGTGTCCCATAAAATGAACATATATGCTGGCCTTAGACTTTTCCTTCCCTTGTTTTCAGGTCAACAAAAGCATTAAATATTCCTTCCCCTCATATTAGGGAATGAATTTTTTTTTTTTTTTTTTTTTTTTTTTTTTTTTTTTTTTTTTTTTTTTTTTAATGATTGTAAAATATCATTGATTTGATATAAAGTTGAAATAATTTATATAAAAAATGAAAAAAATTTGTATTGTGGTGTTTTTTATTTATTTATTTAAATAACAATAAAAAAATGTTGATATGATATAAAAAGTGAAAAAGTTAAGAATGTTTTGAAGTTGAAGTTAATGTTTTTCATTAAATTTGTTTTTATCTCAAATGACATGATTAGTTTAACGAAGTAATTAACAACATAATCAGCCAACTTTATATATGACATGATGGTTGAATTTAATGATAGATTGATAAAGTTAACGTAGTGGTTGCATTTGAATTATCTCCAGTTCAATTGAACTAGAGATTAGCCATTTAGTTTAAGTGGAAAAGCAAATTTGTTAAAAAAATGTAAAAAGACAAATTAACCTTTTTTTTTTTTTTTGCACTGACCGGCTTTTCTCCGGTTCAATTGAACTGGAGAAGAGCTAATTAGTTTAAGTGAAAGGACAAATTTTTCTTCAGTTCAATTGAACTGGAGAGGATACATCCTTGTCAGAAATGGTCGGTGTCCCAGAAAATGAACATATATGCTAGTTGTAGACTTGTCAAAAGGAATTTAATTTTCAGGTCATCAAAAACATTAAATATAATCTTATTCCTTTAAAAAAAAAAAAATGAACAACCGTGAAGAAGGCTTTTAAAGCCCATGTGTTCAGCTTGGCTCTTGGGGCTACAATGAATCACATTTTTTTTTTTTTTTTGAAAGGACTATGATTCACCTTTGGTTTAATAAGAATGCTTTGAAGCATGCAATAGTCTTTGTCTAAGGAGCGGCTACTGCAGAAGATTGAGCATGTTTGACAACTATCTCTCATCTCCCAGGATTTTTTTTTTTTTTTTTTTTTTTTTTTTTTTCTTCTCTTCTCTTCTCTTCTCTTCTCCCAAAAAAGACAAATTCAAAACATTCTAACATTTTTTTTCACTTTTTATATCACATTAATTATTTTTTTTATTAATACTCAAATAAAAAAAGCTCACTACAAAACAATTTTTTTTTTCATTTTTCTATAAAACATATCCAAACTTTTTAATATTTTTATCACATCAATCACTTCTTACTATCATTCAAACAAAAATTTCACAACACAACTATTTATCATACACATCCATTAAATGGGAAATTAGATGCCATGTAATGGGGAAATGAAGGCCTTGTTTGGCAACCCCTTCTCCTCAAGTATGAGGGGATTTTTTTTTTTTTTTTTTTTTGGTAAGTGATAATAAAAAGTTATTAATGTGATATAAAATAGAAAGAATTTATATGGAAAACTTGAAAAAATTTAAACCAGAAAAGTGAAATTTTAGGAGAAAGAATTTATAGAATGTTTTGGAGTTAATTTGTTTTTAAGAAAAGTTAAAAAAAAAAAAAAAAAAAAAAAAATCCACTTCTCTATTAATTTTTATTTCATTTTAATTGAAGAGGATTCTTTTCTAATCCCATGTGACATCCCGCGTACAACATTTAGCGTGATAAAGATTGATTTTTTTAGTTATAGAAACCATACAAGTAAGATTGGGGCGGAGAATAGAAAGGGCATTTAATATTGAATTTATTTAGGACATTTTAGGTAGAATTGATAATATAATGAGTAATGTTACTCTTCACATTAGTTTATTATATTTATTTTATACGAACTGATATAATGTGTTTTAAGTGACTTTTCATATTAGACACTTAAAAAAATAAAAAGTGTTGTTGGTACAGTTTTCAGTATGACGTGAACACAACACGTTTCTCAAGCTTATTTTTAATTAAACATATATTTTTTACTGATATTTTTATAAACTGAATTAAATGCAAATTTAAAAGAAAATTTTATCCGAATATAGCTGGCGGTAGGGGTGGGCATGGGGCGGGGTGGGGCGGGTTTCCGCATTTTTTGGCCTCGCCCCGCACCTTTGCGGGTTGGAAATTTCCAACCCGCAAACCACACTTATTAAAGAGTAACCGTGCGGGGCGGGTTCGCGCGGGGCGGGCGGGTATTTTGAGTGGCATTTACGTAATTTTGATTTTATTTTGTAAAAAATAAAAAATTCAAAAAAAATACTGGTTTTTTAAATAAAAAATTAAATTCATATTTCCATTCAAGAACATTTTTCATGGATTAGCCTTTTAAACTAAAAGTTCTATTAATTATAAGATAAAATTCTAAGAAACATGATTTCTATTTTCTCCCATCAACAAAGCATAATGAATAAATGAAAAGAATAAAAAGCTATAATATTTCACTATTCTATGTCATCAATTTTCTTGTCTTTTCCAAAAGTAATGAAAAGATTATTTCAAATAACAATACAATAAAAATGTGTACACTTTAACATCCCATGAAATTGAACCATAAAAATTGTATTTCTCACACAATGAAATGAGTTCACTAGTTAGTAAACAACTAAACATGCAAAAATATAACAGTTCATTGGTTAGTAAACATGCAAAAATATAACAGTGAACCAAAACAATTTAAAACAAAAGGAAAAAATGAAGAAGATGAAGAGAAAGAGAGAGATTCCCTCTTCTAGCCTTCTAGTTTTCTTTCTTTCCCCCTTCTTTTTTTTTTTTTTTTTTTTTTTTCTCCTCCTTTGTGCGGTGCGGGGCGGGGCGGGGCAGGGACCCGCATTTTTTAAAAGTCTAAACCCTCAACCCGCCCCGCCCCGCATAAATTTCTCAAATTAGGATCCTAACCCGCAAAAAATCTCGAAAATCCAATCATCTGCGGGGCGGGGTGGGGCGAGTGCTGCGGGGTGGGACGGGTGCTGCGGGTTTTGCACACCCCTAGCTGGCGGTGGTCACTGAGCAAGTCATGATGCAGAGAGGGAGACGTACACGATGAGATAAACTGTTGTGCAAACCAAGTCGTGGCAGACCATTTATTTTTTATTTTTTTATTTATCAAAACAAAAAATAAATAAAAAATTATTGACCCCAAACTATAATCCTGCTGCGCCACTGCACACAAGGCTGCTTGCAAAGGCAATATTATCCCTTAAAATGAACTCCGATCCCAACAAAGTAACAACCGTGAAATAAAGAAGGCTTTTAAAGCCCATGTGTTCAGGTTGGCTATTGGGGCTACAATGTATCGCATTTGGCGTAATAAGAATGCTTTGAAGCATGACAATAATCCTTTGTCTGAGTAGCGGCTACTGCAGAAGATTGATTAGGCTTAACCATATCTTATAGGTCTTTCAATTCAAGTTGAATTAAGCCCACCCAAATTGAAGTCCATCATCATGTCTTGGATACACTTCTTCATCGATTTAACCACTAAACTAAAACTTACAACCAAAGAAGTTTTGACATCGAATTTGTCAAAACTAAAATCCTAATAGCTTCATTACTAAACATGTTGAAACATCTTCCTCCCTTCAATTGCATGATAAAATATGTTCACACAAGCTTTTGGTTTTTAGAGCTTCTTCTTTTCTATCTTTTTTTTTTAAAAAAAATAATAATAATAATAATAATAATTTTCTAAGCTTTTGGTTGTTAGAGTTTTAATTGTTAAATACATGGATTATTGAATGAGTACTCCAAAATATAGTACTTATTGCAATCCCAGCTATATGCAGTTGAGCATTGCTCTACAGTATGAAATATATTAAGGTTATGTTTGGTATGCAAAATGACTATTTCATTCAAAGAAAATAATAAGTTTGATTAGGAATAGAGGAATGTGAAATATAATAGCTTTTATAATGATATATAATAAGGATCTAATACTGATCGAGAATAACCATTCATATTTTTCATAAAGGAATGACTATTTTAAGGTTAGCTATTTCATTCCACATTATTCAATTTTCAATAAAATTATTTATTTTCCTAATGAAACAGCCATTTCGCATATCAAACATAACCTAAATATATTAATGCTTGCATCCGATGTTTAGTGTAAAAAGAGATGGTTGATCACAACATTTGGTCACTTTAGTGTGTGTATATGTGTGAAAAACGTTGCAAATTAAACAACATGAGAAAATGCAACTAAAACTCTCTCTCTCTCTCTCTCTCTCTCTCTCTCTGAGTTTTCTGTGTGGCGACTCGCGAGGCATTATTTAGACTGTGGGAATGATGAGTATCATTCTAGTAGTGTGCTCCACCACCTGATAAAATGTATTGAAGATTTACGAGCAAAAGCACATGGAACAACTCTAGTCATATCTTGATTCAATGGGATGTTTAGGTGTTTAATTTTTTGAAATCTAAATTCAACTGTAATTTACTGTGCGAATTTCGAGATAAAATAAAGTTGAAAATATGTTTAGATGGTTTGACATCCTGAGACAAAATTAGAAAAAAAATTAGATAAAATTTGATTTATTTTTAAAAATTGCTAATACTAATAAATATCAATAGATTTTTTTTTTTTTTTTGGTAATTACATTTTCTCCCCATAAACTACTAACTCGACCAAAATAGAGTATTCAATTACCAAAAACAACCATTTTCCCCCCTTCCTTTAGTCAAAGAGGTTAAAACAAATGGTCAACGGGTCACATGACCGTCACATGCTATTTTACCCTCATTTTCTTCTTATTTTTCCCCCATGAACTACCACCATCTTCCAACATGCCTCCATGTAAAATGGCACGTGACGGTCACGTGACCCGTTGACCGTTTGTTTTAACCCTCTAACTGACAGAATTGGAGAAAATGGTTGTGTTCAGTAGTTGAATGCTCTATTTTGGTCGAGTTGGTAGTTTGTGGGGTCTTTGCGCAAAAGTTGGTAGTTCATGGGGAAAAATGTAATTACCTTTTTTTTTTTAAAAAAAAAACAATGCACCCAAACATCCTAATATATCTAGTTAAGTTTTTTATTTTCCTGTTAATCGTCTTCGAAAAAATAGCCAAAAATATAAATAATAATAAAGAAAATAAATTTTATAAGTGAATTCATTAAATTTACAATAAATATGGACTCTCGTGTGAACGATATAGCAAAAGTCCATGCTATTTACAATAATGCTTCATTACTATATGTCCATGTAACCATGTTCAAACGTCTTCCTCCCTTCAACTGCATGATAATGTGTGTCCGCGCAAGCTTTTGATTGTTCAATTAATATTAATACATGCATGGAGGAATGAATGAGTCTAACAAACTAATGTCACTAAAAAAATAATCTCAAAATTATACCAAGTAACTTTGCCCCATTCAAATTACTAAAATTAATGATCATCATCATTATTGTAACGTCTGCATTAAGTTGGTAACTTAGCAATGTTCACATAAATTTAGTATCAATAAATTACTTGTTTCAACCATATGGAAACGACGCCAATAAAGAGGTCGTTCACAGTGATGTCGTTTCATCTCCTAAACGACGCTAGTTAGTGTCGTTTAGGAAACACGACACTAGCTAGCACGGCACTCACCGGCATTTTTTTGAAGTGCATTCAGCCAATTGGGTGTCTGAATTAAAATCACCCAACTAATTTAGCACAAATTTAGCATAAAGTAATCCTGTACCAAAGAATAAGATGGTGCATTTGAACTTTAAAAATTAAAACTCATAGAGTACGATCGATGTCAATAAAGATTGTATTCTTTTTCTTTTTCTTTTTTTGAAAGGAATAAAGATAGATTGTATTATAATCTGCATGTGGCTGACGTACTCATCCTTAATTTGGCAATGACATTTGATGATGATGATGATGATGCATAATAAATGGATGTGGGGCTCCTGTTGAAACAACAAATTGTAGTACTAGCGTGCATCTCGTGGATCGGATAGTAATTAATGCGATTTGTCGCCCTCTTATCCCCTTTCTAATTTCCCCGGCCGGCCCCAATCTTACTTGTATGGTTTCTAATTTCTATAACTAAAAAATCAATCTTTATCACACTAAATGTTTGTGGGAACCACGTCGATCGCATGGGATTGGAGAAGGATCCTAGCCTCTTCAATTAAAATGAAGGAAAAATGAGTGGATAAGTGGATTCCTTACAAAAAAAAATACAAAATAGATGGATGAAAAAATACAAAATGACATTTGCCTTTTTCCAAATTTTTTTTTAAGGAATAAGGTTATATTTAAGCTTTTAGTGACCTGAAAATTAAATTCCTTTTGACAAGTCTACAACTAGCATATATGTTCGATCATTTTCTAGGACACCAACCATTACCTTGTCTTTATCCAGCAAATCCAACAGTCATGTCATCAAGTTAATTGGCTGATTATGTTGTTAATTACTTCATTAAACCAATCATTACCCCGTGTTCTTGTAAACTTTCATTTCCCCATTACATGGCATCTAACTTCCCATTTAACTCATAGATTACATGTCAATAAAGATTTTCGTTGGATATGATTCATACGCGGAATGACTATTCCACTAAAATAAATGAATAGTTTTATTAAGAATGGAAGAAGTTAGGATATGTATATAGTAAGTGTAATAGAGACAGACTATTGTGTGGACAATACAACAAAAGTCCATAACATTTGCAAGGCTTCATTACTGAAGATGTTGAAACATCTGCCTCCCTTCAATTCTATGATATATAACTTTAGTGATAGAGTACATGATAAGCATTATATCTAACACTTAGAAATAATAATTTTAGTGACTTTTCATATTAGACACTTAAAAAAATAAAAGTGTTAAAACACGTATGCCACGTCAATCGGTGTGATAAATGAGTGTGATCAAATAGTAACATTGCTCTAATACAATACCACCAAAGTGAATGGAGAAAAAAAAAAAAAAAATACTCGGTTTGTAGTTTGAAATTTCTTTTATTAGCTAGTGATCACTACAGTAAGTTATCTATACTATTGGACTCATTCATTCATCATGCCTTTAATAATAAATAAGAAGCTCCTAATTATCATGCAGTACTTGAGCGGAGGAATTAAGACGCGCGTTTGAACATCTTTAGTAACGAAGCAATTAATATTGCAAATGATATGGATTTGTTGTATTGTTCACACGGGAGTCCATATATTATCACGCACACATATATGGAAGCGTGAAGCCAGCAAGGGATTCGTCCCGCGCGATCCTTCAATGGCGGTCATGATTATTAATGGAACAACATTAATCAATCGATCATATCAGATAATTTAGTAGCTAGTAAGCAAGTAATTAATTAAATTACTCCAAGAGGGGGAAAAAGGGTAAAACGAAAGCCTATATATACGCTTTCATTCTCTTCTCAAAGCCTCAAGCCATATTTCTCATTCTCATAGCTTGCTATAGGCTTATAGCAAGCAAGAGAACTCTCCTACCTTGCCTTCCCTTCAATGGCTTCATCTGACCCAGTGAAAGCCGGATACTGGTATAGCGACAGTCATCCCCTACTCGCGGTGGACAGGATACCTTCCCAGCTTTTCACCCATCTTTTCGCTGCCTTTGCGGATGTCAACCCCAGCACCTATGAAGTCACCTTTCCTGAAGCATATAAGCTGCAGTTCTCAAACTTCACCCAAACCGTGCAACAAAAAAACCCAAATGTGAAAACCCTTTTATCCATCGGTGGAGTCTGTAATAGTGGTCATGCGACGACCTTAGCTTCAATGGCTAGCCAGCCCGATAGACGCAAAGCATTCATACGTTCCTCAATAACTTTAGCCTGGGCTAACAACTTCCATGGCCTTTCCCTCCACTGGCTGTACCCCTCTACGGAGAACGACATGACCAACCTTGGCCATCTCCTCAATGAATGGCGTGCAGCCGTGATGGACCAGTTGCTTCTAGTCGCAGCGGTCAATTTCAGGCCAACATATGAGACGTTTCTCTATCCCGTTGATGCTATTTCAAGGAGCTTGGACTGGATCAACGTTTTGGCGTATGACTTCTATAGCCCCACTCTGTCACCGGATGTTACTGGACCTTTTGCTGCATTGAAAAATGCAGACGGCGAACACCCAGATTGTGGGGATACCGGCGTCACAGCTTGGCTTGTTGCATCTGTGCCCGAAAAGAAAATAGTCCTCGGCGTTCCATTTTATGGCTACGCGTGGCGTCTAGAAGATCCTACTGACCAATCGTTATTTCCGCCTGCTGATGGACCGGCTGATGGACCGGCTGATGGAGCCCAAATAGCCGCAGATGGGACCATATATTATGACCAAATCGAGGTTTTCCGACGGGATCACCCCAGTGGCAAGGGAGAATTCCTTGCCGACTTTGTTGTACACTATTTCTGTGATGGAAATACTTGGATTGCTTATAATGGTAAGAAGAGTATCACTGCTAAGCTTCAATATGCTCGTGGAGATGATCAGAAGAATCTGCTTGGTTACTTTGCATGGCATTTGGGCGCCGACGACAGAAAAGATTGGACTCTTTCAAATGCAGGTTAGTATGAATTCAATCATTTATATCTTTCCCAAATCATGCATCTATAATTTACCAGGACGATTTCCATGTCTTTGACGCATATATGCATGAGTGATCATTTTGTTTTTGTTTTGAATTTTTGTTGTCCGCATGCATGCATACGTCTCTTTTTTGGTAAGTGGATCCATCTTCGATTATATATTAGTATTCCTATTTGGATTTGTAGGTCCTCATCATTCTAACTTGTAACGCAGGCATATACGATCAGTCCGTGATGCATATATGAATTGATAAAAAAAAAAAAAAAGATTCAATTACGACTGAGATTGGTTGAACGTACGACCTCCAAAGGTCTTGGATTGATTGTAGGTTTTTTTTAATTCAGGTGATTATTGGGTACTGGGCTAGCTAGAGTCTTTATGATATATCTTTGTGAAATGCTGACGTGTCAACATGTAATTAGAATATGTAAAACAAGGGTTTTGTGATTATCCCATCGGTATTGAAGTTAATTAAATTCTTCCAATTTGGATTTGTACATATATAATTATGGTGTGTTTGGTTTGAATAAATTTAGAATAATATTCTACTTTTTTTCAAAAATAAATTATATTTTATTCAATTTTTTCAAATTTTATCTCACAAAGTCAAACCTCATTATGTTATTCGCACAGTAAATTAGAATAATATTCTAATTCAAAAAAATTTAACACTTAAACGGACCAGATCATTCTAACTTGTAGCTTGTACTTCTTATTGCTGTGGTAGCTTATGTCGCACCGTTGGTGCTGGTGCCAGTGCCACCAGGCCCAACACCAGCTGGAGGTACAAATTCATCTGGAGGTACAAATTCATCTACAAAAACAAATGCAACTACAATAGGAAATGCAACAGCAACTGCAACTGGAACAACAGGTACAACTGCAAATGCAACTGCAACTGCATGATGATCGGTAGAAGCTTCTATTATTGACATTAATTGAGGCCAATAATCAGCTATGTCGTCGTGTTTAGAAGCTTGTTATTATATATCCACGTAAATAAGGCTGATTATGAGGTTTGTTGTAAGGCCAATAATCAGACGTGCATGTATTTGTAACAATAAGGCCTCTAAAAATCATATATGTCGTGCTTAGAAGCTTGTATTATATATCTACAATAAGTCAATAAGGTCAATTATCAATTAATATGGTGTGTGGAAGCTTGTATATATTATCCTTAATAATGCAATAATGAGATAATTAAGTTGCACGTGCTATTTGTACATATTGTGCTATCAACAATACGAACATGCTATAATCACCCATAAAATTAATTTCACACTGTGCGTCCGGGGTTTCAACGGAGGCTCAATCCCAAGCTATAAAAATCCAAACTCAAACTTGTCGGAAGTTGGTTGGGCTCGACTGTAAGTAGGATTACCTCGTGCAAATTGCAACTTTCAAACTACCCGAGGCCCTGTTGAAATCTACATGCATTTTATGTGAAATAGATTCCTAAATAGAGAAATGCACAAAATATATTTCAAATTAACCCATTTCACTGGAAATGAATATCAATAATTTTACGAGTAATACTAAAAGGAAAACTCATGTCTTGATCCCTCATGTCCTCCCAAAAATGTGACTTTTAAAATTACAATTAGATCAAAATTCAATTGTGATCTATCACAAATTCAATGATAATTTTAAAAGCCACATTAATTTTGAGATACCATATACTGCTTAATTGTCCATTTAAAGGGATTTTCTTCTCTTCCTCTTTTATTTTTCCCTTATATTTAATGTAACTACTCAGCGTAGAAATATAACTAATTAAGTTCACCTTTAAGAAATTTGATCTACTGTTATAATTTTTTAGACTTTCAAAACGTTTAACTTAAAAAAAAAATTGATCAAATTTTGAAAGGGAGGGTTATAACCAATCGCTCCGATTAATTTCTTGAACTATTTGTTTTGTGCTTCGCAAGCATATAGACATATATGGATAGGCTAGCCTTGTGCAAGTGCAGATTTCGAATTTTGCTTACTCAAAATTAGTGATGATTATTTGTGTATCATTTCCCCATATATATATATATATATATATATATATATATATATATATATATATATATATATATATATATATATATATATATATATAGACATGATGGATTTTAAATTTTAAATCTTATAATAAAATTTGGACCATGAACTAGATTTTCTCAATTTCATTTAAACAATGTGCCGTGTAATTTTAAATTTTAAATAATATAACACAATATATATCGTCAAATGTAACAAAATAAAATCTGACCTATGAAATTAAATAGTGTTATGGAATGGAGAATTTGTACTTAATTTAGCTAGAATATTATGGGTCCTGCCGTCCTACGCCTTGGCCTAAGCTTATACGCTAGCTACTTCCATTCATGTACTGATGACAGACTTTGATTACATTCATTCAACAAATAATTAAGTACTAATTATCTTTTGCTAGCTCTTCTTGCTTGGCCGGTCGATCTTTTTCCTCTTTCAATTGATTGAACTGGTCCAATCGGGACTCTCTATGATTTGATCAAACAAAAGGCAAAGACTATGAGAAAAATTTTATGAGATCCATCTATCCAAGTGCATACGAATGCTTGAGAAAATTAAATATAGTTGAGGGAAAACTTCACTTACCATCCTTCATCTTTTATCACTTCTGTAATCATACCCATAAACTTTAAAAGTGTCAATGTAGTGTATTATTCTTTAAATTTTTTTTCAATTTTACCCATCCAAAAGAATTTAGAATACCAATCATTATCTTTATTAGTAGTTGTTAAGGGTTAGTGATAGGATATACTTTTACAAGAGTAGTTTATTTTTATCATATTTATTTTCTTTGTAATCCTATATAAACTCATTGGATTGATGAATAAAGTAAACAAGTAATTAATTATCTCAATTTTAGTTGGTGTTAAGGTTCCTTGAACTATCCTAAATTATCCGTTACGTAGTTCGTGTAACACCCCGTATTTTTAGATATTAAATAAAATATCTTAAAATATGATTTAAGACTTAATAATAAGGTCAAAGAATAAATATGAATATTTATGAAAATATTCATTTATTAAGAAGTATTTATAGTTTCTGTAGTTTCAACTTAATAAAAGTTTAAACGGATCTTAAATTTTGGAATAACGAAAATAAGGTTAAACAATCTCCATTTTGGGTTGATTCAAAAGTTAGAACGCTTATCTTGAAGTCCTCTAGCTACTCTCAGAATTTCATAATTTTTTTGACTCCGTTTTAGTGCCCAAAAATACTCACGAAAAATGGTACCCTGATTTAGACGAAAATTGAACAAGAATAATTTGTGGGCCCATTTCTATTTCTTAAGACCCAGCAGCCCACATGTTTTGGAACCCAGCCCCTAGCCCAGCTCATATGGAATCATTAACATCAGCCTAGCCCTCATGTTTTTAAAAGGGACTAGTTTTTATTTAATAAAAGTTGGTAGAGGTTCACGGGGATTTTCATTTTTCCAGATTTATTTCCTTTTGAGTCCACACCAAGACCAACCCATTTTCATGTGATTTTTGCTTAGCCCAACCCAGCTCATTCAACACCCAATCCAGCTCAATCAACAAGGATATTAACGAAGGAAAATTTTTAGTTAGTGTTAAGTTGAGAACCAAGGGGTAATTAGTTAGAGATAAGTGATATTGGTCGATTTTGATTATTTGAATCTGCCATTGAACACCTGCAAGGCTCCTGTCCGAAGATTGAAACTGTGCTGGGATAATCCTCATCCTTCGGGTCTTCTATAAAAGGAAGCGTAGGCTATGGGCCTTGCTCACAAACCAATAGCTCTCTCTGAAGCTTGAAGAAATTCTCTACAGTTCTCTTCTTGCTCTACATCTCTTTCATTTCAGCAAGCAAGCCTTCTTCCTCTCTCAAATCTCTCCCTGTTTTCTTCCTCCACGTACAGCATGTCCAGCAAAAGGGAAAACTTTCCCTCTCCTAGTTCTGTAACAAAATCAGTAAAGAATAAAGGAAGGGAACAACTCTCACCAGCTCCTTCGTCTCTCTCCCTTTCTCTGCTCTTGTAGCTGGCTGGCTGTGTGTGTGTTTGGTCAGTGTAAAGAAAGAAAATAAAAGGCAAAAGAAACGAAGAAGAGGAAGATGTAGGCGTACAAGAAGAAGAAGTAGAAGAAAAAAAACAAAAAAAAGATAAAGAAAGAAGAGAAAAGGGAAAAGAGTGTGTGCGCGCGCGTCAGATAGGTGTGTGGTGGAAAATACTTTGATGTGTGTTGTAGAACGTGTGCGATGTTAAAGGTGTGTGTGTGTTTTGAATCTTTTGATGATGTGTATATATATATATATATATATATATATATATATATATATATATATTATATAGAAGTGTATATTATATATAAGTGTATATATTTGTGGTTGATTCGGGATAAAGTGAAATTATTTTATAAAAGCGGCGTTTTATTGTTCAAATATTTTAAAAGTAATATTAGATATTATTAATATTAATGTTATTATTTTGTTTAATTTATAAAATATATAAAATTAAAATTATTTATAACTACGACAATTAGTTATATTAACTGTTATATCTATTTTTTATACAAATAGAATATTATACTATTTTGATGTGATTTATATATATAATTATTATATAAATATGTAGCCGTTATGATTAAATATGTTTTCAAAACAATCCTTATGAAAATGACAATTTTAAATGTAAAAATGTATTTTGGTTATTTAACAATAAATGTTGTTATAATGCCCACATGAAATATGTGGCATTATAATTAAACCATTTTATATACCGTTATTATTTCTAAATGATGTTAGATATTATGTTAAGATTTAAAGGTTAAAAATTAAAATAAAATTAAGATGAGTTTATTAGTAGGTTATACTAATTCACTATTATTTGTATTAAATATATATTGTAGTGAATAATTATCTGTGAATCTTTTTGAAAATAGAAAATAATTGTGAGTATTTCTTACTCACTAGGAATGATATGTGTGGTGGTTTTTGATTATGTGTTGAAGTCTGCTTTATTTAATCGTTTGCGAATTGTTTAATATTTAACATATTTGTTTGGAATAATGTATATGTCACTGCTGTGAGTATTATTTACTCACTGAGGATGATACGTGTTGGTGGCCTTTGATGACGTTGTGACGTCTGGTTTTTTTTTTTTTTTTTGAGTAATGCTAGATATCATCTACTTGTTATTGTCCTCCTTTTGTCCTCCCAAAATTGATGTGGCTCTTAAAATCACCATTGGATCAAAATCTAATAGTGATCTTTTACAAATTTAATGGTGATTTTAAGAGCCTCATCAATTTTGATGGGACAAAATGAGAACAAGGGGATGATGTGTAGCATCACTCTTTATTTAATTGTATGTGAGTTGTGTGTAACATGTTTTGTTTGGAACTATGCTTACTTTCTTGAATATATTATTGACATGATTAATGATTATACTGATAAACTATCATTGCATATTTTACTGTGAGAACATATGACCTGTTAACAAGAAAAGACCGAAGGATAACGACCCAAGGCAAAGACCAATGGGTATAGTCTTGAGGCGAAGACTGCGGGTGAAAGTCCCAATGCATTAATTAATCAGTTAGACTGAGGGTTAATGTCTCGAGGCAAAGACTAAGGGGTATAGTCTTGAGACAAAGACCAGAGGAATAGTCTTGAGATAGTACTGATTCAGACCATAGGTTTTAATAAGACCTAAGATGGTGATAGTCCACAGGCATTGATCAGTAATTCACTAATAATAATAAGACCAAGGCTTAGACCCTATGGCATTAATCAGTAATAAGTCCCACGATTTAAATCTCGAGGCATAAATAAATATTAAAATTGTGCTTACATATAACTATCATTATATGATTGTATAGTATACTTTTAAATGATTCAGTAATTTATTATATGGTCAAGGACCGTTGAGTCACTTGACCACAGCATGAGATTGTGGTGGCACTACAAAAATACAAGCATTTTGACGCGTGTCTACAGTACCCGTTACTGTAGACACGCGTCCAATTTGACACGTGTCTTTGGAGACACGTGTCTAATTGTACAGCCGTCACAAATTGACACGTGTATTTAATACACGTGTCCAATTTGACACGTGTATTAAATACACGTGTCCAATTAGACACGCGTATTTAATACGCGTGTCCAATTAGACACGCGTATTTAATACGCGTGTCCAATTGGACACGTGTATTAAATACACGTGTCAAACTGTTTTTTTTTCAAATATAATTTTTTTTTAATTAAATAGAATTTCAACAATTTGACACGTGTATTTAATACACGTGTCCAATTGGACACGTGTATTAAATACACGTGTCAAACTGTTATTTTTTTCCAAATATAATTTTTTTTAATTAAATAGTATTGTTATTAGATACTTATGAATCATTACGGCCCCGTTTAATAACCCCCTTCCCCTCCCCTCCCCTTCCCTTGTCGGAGAATTTTTTTGTTGAGTAAAAGTAAAAAGTGATTGATGTGATATAAAGTAGAAAGAATTTATATGAAAAAGTGAAAAAAATTTGTATTGTGGTTAGTTTTTTTATTTAAATAATAATAAAAAATTATTGATGTGATATAAAAAGTAAAAGAAGTTAAGAATGTTTTGAGTTAATGTTTTTTGAAATATGTGAAAATAAGGGGAAGGGGGAGGGGAGGAGATTATTAAACGGGCACTGTCATCACGTGATTCAAACTTTAAGATCATATGAGCATACAAATAAAATGATTAAGTATTTAAATACTTAGATACATTGATTAAGTATGATATAAGATTTTAAGTATCTAATAATTATTAATAATACTTAAAGTCTTAGATACAATGATTAGGTATGTAGATTATATACATAAGTATGAATTCATATTAATTATACGAATTATAATAACACTTTTTAAACTTAATCATATTATTCATTTATAATGACAATGTAATTCATATAATCCCAAATTAAGTTATTAGGATTGGTCGATTGGTTCAATTGAAATTACTAATGTGTTAATTATGATAATAATTTAGGTGTTATCATTAAAATTTAGATCATATGATTTAACATTGTGCATTTGTGCTACATAGCCATTAGATATGAATCATATGATTTAAGAATTATCATTAGACTTTAAAAAAAGAAGAAGGTATTATTATCATTAGATATATAGAACCATATGAAAATATAATAATAATAATTATTAATGTTTTAACTTAATATTTATATTGACTATTGTTACATTTTTTTTATTTATAATTAAAGGACATAAATTTCCTACAAACCAATAGGTAAGAAATTTAATACAACTCACATATAAGATTGACATGTGTCCCTTAACATGTGAGAATCACATGTTTTAATAACAAGTGCTTCTTGTAAGAATTCAATGTCCCACATGACCTGACACATAAGACAACAACATATTAGACTCGATCTTAATGTGGTTAATTAATCCTCCTTTATTAATTGTTGATTAATGGTTAATTAATACACTTTAATAAAGTGTTGGTTAATTAACTACGAGAAGTTAATGTTTCTTATTAATTAATTCTAACTTTGATGGAAAGTAGAATTAATGGTAATAAAAGAAATAATGTTAAACTCGTATAAACTCGGCTCAATTCAACTTGAACTTAATGTTACCGCTCGAATTTGGCTCAAGCTCATGATGAATGAGCTCGAGATATGCTCGGGCTCGTGATAAATGAGCTCGAGCTCGGTTTTGGCTCGCTCGAGCTCAGCACTGGCTCGCTCGAGCTCGGCTCATTTACACCCCTACTACTAACTGTTTGTGTAGGAAACGGCCAAGTGAAATAATTTAATTTCCTTCTTTAATTTCGAAAAAAGTCATAAACAATTTAAAGATCATAAAAGTAAAATCTTTTAAAATCTATGAAACCTAAAGAATGTGGTAACTGGCCTATGATAAGCCATTGTTCACTGAGATCTATATCCAGGTTAACAAATGCTGACTACAGTCTACACACCGTACAATTCAGGAACGACTTAGTCAATGAAAGTGTCCCTAAGAAAGATGGCATGATATTAATATATGTGTTACACAGGGGCAGAGCCAGGGGGGTCAAGAGGGAGCACATGCCCCCCCCCCCCCCCCCTCAACTTCCAAAAAAATTTCTTACCCATGGTAGAAAATTCTCTAGATGCCTTGTTTGCCCACTCTCAACTGCAAATCAGGGACAATCGAAATCCAGTTACCACACTTTAGGGGCAAACGATTCAAGCATCGGGGATGTCTGGAAAATTTTCTGCCACAGTTTTAGCATTTCAGGATTTTAGGTTTAGGTATTGTCGTTGGACTGTTTGTGAAAGTGGAGAAGAAGAAGATGAACAGGACGGTGACCTTTAAACACACCGTTTAAATAAATGTGTATCGTTGGACTGTTTGTGGAGTGGGCTTCTTTCAAGCACCACCGTTTAGCATCTTTCCTTTGAGGTGTTAATGGGTTTAGGGAAAAAAACAAAACATCAGTGGGCCAGTGGGTTTAGTTGAGAGACCAAACTTCAAAAACTTTTCAAAAGTCCAACCCTTTAAACTCCTTTAACAACTTAAAAAATTATTTTTTATTCAAAACGTCAAAACGTCAGTGTTCAAATTATTTGTTATTCAAGTGTTAACAATTATGCCGAAAACTTAAATAAACTTAAAAAAAAAAAGCCTTACAAAAACAACAATTGATTTTTTTTAAACAATAATTGATTTTTTATTTATTTATATTTTTTAATAGTTGTAATCATTTTTTGTTTAAATTTAGTTTTTTTTTTCATAAAAATAAAAAATAAAAATCTTGACTTCTCTAAACTAAAATCTAACCAAAAATTTGAATTCTTGTCTAATAGTAAGTACCGAAATTAGCTTATCAAATTTAGAGTTTCACCGAATACTTATTTTCAACACCAAACAACGTGGTACAGGCCTGGGAAAGCGAAACAGCTGGCCTGATTGTCGGCCGAGGCTGAACTCATACTTTCGTCCATCTTCTTTTCTTTGGACAATTCTAAGCTGACATTTTTGACCACGTAACGGCCATGGCATCGGCAAACTAGTCTTTTCCATATTTTCTTTCATTTTTGGACCTCTCTAATATTTCCAATCGGCGCTGAACTCCGTCGAGAGTCTCCATCGAAACCGTGTATATATGGGTTTTAAGTTCCATCGGATAATTAGCTCCAAACTAAGAGGAAAAAGAAATCAAAAGAACAAGAAAAAAAGAAAAAGATTTAAATACGTATGCTCTCTCTTCTCAAAGCTATATATCTAATTTTCTCATATATATATATATATATAGCTTGCTATCAAGCAAGAGTACAATACCTTTACTTTCAAATTTTAAATGGCCTCGGATTCGACTAGGAGATGAATTTAATCATTTAATTTATATTCTAACAGGTCTAACAGCTTTCATGCCCTTGACCTCAACTGGGAGCAGCCCAACACGAAGGAGCGAATGACAAACTTTGGATCACTCCTCAATGAATGGCGAGTAGCCGTCACCTCCGAGTCGAAGAGCAGCGGCAAAGCACCGTTGCTTCTATTCGCGGCAGTCTTTTACTCCTCAGACTATTACTCATTGATTTATCCCATTCAGGCAATTTCAAACAGCTTGGACTGGCTTAACGTAACGGCCTATGACCTCTATACCGCTGCTGCGAACAACTAACCCGATAAGACTGGACCTCCTGCTGCATTGTACAATCCAACAAGCAAAGTTAGTGGCGATGCCGGCATCAGAGCTTGGATATAGGCAGGCGCGGCAGCTAATAAATTAGTCCTCAGACTTACATTTTATGGCCATGGATGGCGTCTGGTAAATGCTAATAACCATGGAATATTTTCACTGGCTAATGGAGCTGCCTCCGATGGGTTGGGTTATGGCGGAATCAAGGATTTCATAACCCAGAATAGCGTCACGGCAGCATTCAATTCAACGATTGTTACCGACTATTGCTTTGTCGGTTAAGGGTACATACACTAAGGGAAAGGGATTGTTCGGTTACTTTGCGTGGCATGTGGGCGCCTATGAAAAATTTCCTCTTTCTCAGACAGGTTCGTATGAATTCAATCATTTATATCTATAAGTTTTTTTTTTTTTTTTTTCAATCCATGCATTAAAAAATTTGATAAGCCCCAAGCAAACTAAAAAAAAAAAAAAATCTCTCTGATTTTCAGTTTTCTGGTAAAGATCTATTAAGGTAGAACATCAAGATCATGCAGAAATCACCAAGTAACGGCTACTAGCCATTACCCAGTGCTCAATTTCTTCAGCAGTAGCTAGACCAGCTCGTGACACACCATTTCAGTCCTCTCTTATCCGCATCAGTACATGTTTCGGCATCCAACATCTTCAGCCTTCCATAAATAGAAATCACCAAATCCCACAGTTTGCACATGATCTAGCTGCACATCTACAGTTGACCCTAGAAGACTCTGTTGCCACCTGCTTTCCTGGTTTCAAGGCCTCCATGTTCCCTGCTCAAAACAATGTAATCAGCATAGAAGTTAGTTGTGTATTAGTTTATTCTTTGCACATAATTTTAGGTGCTTTTGTTTGTTTTCAGCTCAACGAGCTCAAGGTGTAATCTTTTACTATTATAAATAAGATAACATCCTTTGCCTTGGATAGCAACCAAGCAAAGAATTTCCCAAGACTTTCATGGTATCAGAGCTTTCTAAAGCCAACGCTTAACACTGATCTCATGGCATCATCTGGTTCCTCCAATTCCAACTCCTCAACCCGAACCACTACCATTCAAAACCCTCCAACTGAAACCACACCAACCTTTTCCATACTGCCTAATCTCTCTCAATTGTTCAAACTAGAAGGCCCCAAGTACCTAGCTTGGGTATCACAGTTCCACCTTATCCTTAGAGGCAATGATCTCCAAGGATTTGCTGATAGAACCTAGTGCTGTCCTCCTCAACACATTCCTGATGAGGGAGGTAACCGCACTCTCAATCCTGTCTATGCTGCATGGCAGAGGAAAGATCAACTTCTTTTGAGCTAGATAATCAGCTCTTTGGCTCCATCAATCGTGTCTTCAATGTATGGAGTCAATACCTCTTATGAAGCATGGACTGCTCTTGCAGCCAAATTTGCCTCTCAGTAAAAATTCAGAATCTCTCATCTTAAGAGACAACTCCAAACCTTACAACAAGGCACCAAGATGTGCACTGAGTTTCTCAACTTGGCCAAACAATTGGCTAACTAGATGTCAGCAGCAGGAAAACCTGTGGAGGATGATGATCTTATTTCCTAAGTGATAGGAGGCTTAAGTCCCTCATTCAACACCTTTGTCACTGTCCATTCCTTCACTACTCAGGACAAAGAAATGACTTTTGCTGACTTCCAATCCGAGCTACTCAACCATGAGATGCTGCTGGAGAATCAACAGCAGCAGAATACCTCAGCAGACACAGGAACCTTTGCTTTCTACAGCAACAAACCAGGCCAGTCCACTCTTCTCCACCAAAGCTCCAACAACTTCAGGATATCTCGTTTCCCTCCAAGGCCTAACCCTCGACATCAACAGTATCCATTAAGAGGCAACTCAACTCACCAACCCTTTGTTCAAAGAACCAATCCAGCATATCAGTCCTTCCCTCATAGGAATCAGTCATCTTTTCCTACTAGAAACCAACAGCCAGCCCCAATGATGAATCGAAATCTTGTACACCAGCAAGCTAATCCTGAGATGAATGCAACTCAAGGACCTCTCAGATCTGCCTGCTAGATTTGTGGCAGAAACAATCACAGTGCTTTAGACTGTTATCACCGAATGAATTATTCCTTTAAAGGAAGACATTCTCCTGGTGAATTGGCAGCCATGGTAGCTCAGTTGAATGAATAATTTAGAGCACAAAAATGGCTAGCCGATTCTGGAGCAAATGCTCATGTCATTGCAGATGCTGCCAACATTCAAAATCCCCAACCATTTAAAGGTACAAATGTGGTAGGAGTGGGCAATGGAGCAGGTTTGCAAATCCAAAACTCTGGTTCTTCTATTATTCATCCCTACTCTTTTAATCATCATCCATTCTTTCTTAAAGATATCCTACATTGCCCCAGAGTCTCAGCTAATTTACTTTCCATCAATAAATTCTGTATTGACAATAACTGCTGGTTTGCATTGATCGGTTCTCATTTCTTTGTTAAGGACAACCAAACGGGACAGGTGCTGCTCCAGGGGCCAAGTGAGAATGGTCTTTACCTTATTCCTTTACATCCAAAGCATCTAAATAAATGGAAAGGTCTTACACCCTATGTTGGAGTTAAGATCAATGACTTAGTTTGGCACCAAAGGCTTGGACATCCTTCCTCTTCTGTTATTCAGCACCTTTTGCAGAAGCATCAGCTTCCCTTTGCTGGTTCACTTGACAAGACCCGTGTGTGTGAGGCTTGTTAGCTTGGTAAATCCAAACAACTTCCTTTTGTTGATTCAACTAGATGTGCTTCAGGACCTCTTGAACTCATCCACTCAAATGTGTGGACTCACCTATTCCCTCAACTAATGGATGTAGATATTATGTACTCTTTGTTGATGATTATAGCCGGTTTACTTGGGTCTATCATATTCTATATAAATCTGAAGTTTTTCAATGCTTTGTCAAATTTAAGTTGCTTGTTGAAAACCTATTCACTACCAAAATAAAACAATTTCAATTTGACAATGGTGTGGAATACACCTCAAAGCAATTCAAGGATTATCTTTCTCAAAGTGGAATCCTTCATAGATTATCTTGTCCACACGCATCTCAACAAAATGGTATAGCAGAGAGAAAACATAGGCATATAGTTGAGGTTGGCTTAACTCTATTAGCTCAATCGGGTCTCTCTCCAAAATTCTAGGTAGACTCTTTCCTTACAGCCATTTACCTCATTAACAGAATCCCCACTCCTGTGTTGCAGCAAGAGTCTCCATTCTCTAAGTTAATGAAAAGGGAACCTGACTACACCCTTTTAAGGAACTTTGGTTGCTTGTGTTACCCTCTCCTTCGGCTCTATGCCAATCACAAGCTGTCCTTTAGAAGTAAGCCCTGCATCTTCATTGGTTATGGAGGAAACCAAAAGGGCTATAGGTGCCTTGATCCTATCACCAACAAAATATTTCTCTCCCAGAGTGTCATCTTTGATGAAACTCAATTTCCTGTAAAAAACAAATCCATCTTACATGGCTCCTACAGAGTTACATCAGAATCAGAAGATCCCTTGGTTGTTCTACCACTTCCTCACTTCAGCAGCCTTGAATCACAATCAACACCTCCTAATTCTGCCACACAGCCTATTGGTCCCCTACCACAGCAGAACCAACATTTTGACAACACCACTGTCAACAGTAGTAACGATCCATTACCACAACAAAGTCCGGATGTTCACATACCAACCTTGCATTCTCAACACACCAAAGCCACAAAATCCGAAACCTCCTCCAATACCTCTCATAATTCCTCAAACACAAATCACATCACCTTTCCCTCTATCATACCTGAATTGCCTTCCACCAGAATTATCACCCGATCACAAACAGGAAATCTAAAACCTAAAGAATTCCCAGGTAGACATCCTATCTCAGCCTTCCAAATCCTCTCTTTACCTCACGAACCCTCAACCTACAAGCAGGCAGCATCACAACCAGAATGGCTTCATGTTATGAACCTTGAATATGATGCACTAGTTTCCAATCAAACTTGGACTTTATGTCCTAGACCTCCTCATCACAATGTGGTAAGAAATAAATGGGCTTTTAAACTCAAACAAAAACCTGATGGGAGTGTGGATAGGCACAAATCTCAGCTAGTTTGATCAGTTGTGTGGAATTGATTACTATGAGACTTTTAGTCGAGTAGTTAAGTCTGCAACCATTCGGCTCATTCTAGCTTTAGCTGTGCAGTTTGATTGGCAGATCAAGCAATTGGATGTGTCCAATGCTTTTCTCCATGGTGTCCTACATGAGGAAGTTTACATGGAACAACCTCAAGGCTTTATTGATCCCAATTTTCCTGATCAAGTATGGAAATTGCACAAGTCCATCTATGGAATGAAACAGGCTCCTAGAGCCTGGTTTACTAGATTGTCTCATGCCTTGTTAAACCTTGGTTTTCATAGCTCTCAAGTGGATCACTCTTTGTTCACTTTCCACATTGGATCAGTTCATATTTTTCTCTTGGTATATGTTGATGACATCATCTTAACAGGAAATCACGAAGGCACTATGCACTGGCTAGTAACTAAACTTCAAGTAGATTTTGCCATGAAGGATCTAGGTCCTATTGGATATTTTTTAGGGATCCAAGCCACTAGAGATTCTGGTGGACTACATCTAAGGCAAACAAAGTATATTCTTGATCTGCTGAATCATGCACACATGGCAGAATGTAAGCCTTATCGAGCACCTTGCACTGTAGGTTCCAAAATGTCAAGGTATGATGGTGATCTTCTTTCGGATTCAGCTGAGTACAGAGATATTGTAGGTGCTCTTCAATATGTCACACTTACTAGGCCAGATATTTCATATTCGGTTAATCAACTTTGCCAATATATGCATGCTCCAGCCTCAGTCCATTTTACAGCTGCCAAAAGAGTCCTTAGATATCTCAAAGACTCACTCAACTCTGGCCTACACTACAGCAAGGGATCCCTCAACCTCATGGCCTATTGTGACTCCGATTGGGCTGGGAATCCCGATGACCGCAAGTCCACCACTGGCTATGGAGTCTTCATTGGCTCTAACTTAATTTCTTGGTCAGCAAAGAAGCAACACACTGTCTCAAGGTCCAGTACTGAAGCCGAGTATATATCTCTCTCTCTCTAACAGCTGCTGAATTATTTTGGCTCCGAATGCTCCTTAAAGAACTTCACATTGTCTTAACTTGTCCTCCTACCCTTTGGTGTGACAATTCTGGTGCCTTAGCTCTAGCCTCTAATCCTGTTTTTCATGCCAGAACAAAACACATTGAAGTTGACTTTCACTTCATCCGAGAGAAGGTGGCTAACCGAGATATTCAACTTCAATATTTGCCAACACTTGAACAAGTTGCAAATATCTTTACTGAAGGGCATTCAGCTGATTGTTTTTGCTATCTCTGAGACAAACTGAGAGTTGTTCCTCCCCTCAGTTTGCGGGGGGGTATAAGGTAGAACATCAAGATCATGCAGAAATCACCAAGTAACGGCTACTGGCCGTTACCCAGTGCTCGATTTCTTCAGCAGTAGCTAGACCAGCTCATGACACACCATTTCAGTCCTCTCTTATCTGCATCAACACATGTTTCAGCATCCAACATCTTCAGCCTTCCATAAACAGAAATCACCAAATCCCACAGTTTGCACATGATCTAGCTGCACATCTACAGCTGACCCTAGAAGACTCTGCAGCCACCTGCTTTCCTGGTTTCAAGGCCTCCATGTTCCCTGCTCAAAACAATGTAATCAGCATAGAAGTTAGTTGTGTATTAGTTTAATCTTTGCACATAATTTTAGGTGCTTTTGTTTGTTTTCAGCTCAACGAGCTCAAGGTGTAATCTTTTACTATTATAAATAAGATAACATCCTTTGCCTTGGATAGCAACCAAACAGAGAATTTCCCAAGACTTTCAAGATCTTCTTTTTTCTTTTCTTTTATTTTTTATTTTTTATTTTTTATTTTAAATATATATATATATATTACCCCTTCAAAAAATTTCAATTTTTTTTTTAAATTTTAATTTTACCTCAAATATTTAAAAATTGGCAATGTAGCCCAACCAAATTTCTAATTTTTTAAACGTAAGCACTCCATTAATTATTTTTGGAAATTATTGAAAAAGACCTATATGCACACATTTTCATAAAAAAATAAAAAATAAAAAAAAGGGTGGCCGAGTCAGCCTATCTGGCCGGAATGGGGGTGCCGAGTCACCCTTATAGCCCATGTAGGTGGTTTGGCCACCATAAGGAGTCAAATGGGGGTGGTCGAAACCACCTCCGAGCAACACGAAAATAAAAGAAAGAAGTTCTATAATGCATGTAACAGTTGGTTTACTGTTGGATTCCAAGTTAATGTTGGTCCATCAATAGCATGCCATTGTCTGAACTTTCTGATGTCCGCATGTGCTCTGTTTTTTGGTAAGTGCATGTGGGAATTCTGTATCACAATTACTTGTTCAAACTGTTACAATTTGAAAGTGAGAGAGTCTATATAGAACCATCTTTTTGAATAGGTGGCCAGACAGTCTAAAATTTGATTAGACATGTAAGTCTCATATAGTTTTTCTAACATTATCTACTGAAATTGCTAGTAATTCAAATAGATAACTGTTGTGGATCCCAATATGAAAATTCTATTGTTCATTACTTCAACTTCCAATGGGTAATTCTTATTGCTGTCGCAGCTTTGCGTGCATGGGAGCGTAAAGATTGAATGAAGAAGCTTATAATATACACATAATAACCTATCTGACTATATATAGTCAGATAGGTTATGCGTAATAAGGCCTGGTCGTTTAAGGATGATGTTTCCTACATCCAATGAGAGGGAGATTTTCGCCGCTGATGTTTAAGGGAGACTAAAATTCTGTTTAATTGTCACCGATCAAATATCACCCTTCTTTTTTGTGATGTTTCATATGACATGCATTTCAACATATAAAGCATTTACGCCGGGTCAGTCAAAAGTTATTTTAACTAAGGAGAAAGGAAATTTGATGCTCCGTTTGTTTCAACGTAAAATGTTTTTTCGTTGTAAAATTCAGTATTTGATTCATATAAAAAAATTATCGATGACGAGATTTCGTCACTGGCTAACAGGATTCTGGCCAGTTTGACCGAGATTCAACTGTAATAGCCAGATTCCAGCTAGTATCGCCGGAATTTGGCATAGTATAGCTGGATTGTCTAGCAAACCAATGCTAGATTTTGATCTGTTTTGCTAGAATTTAGTGGCGATCGCCGATGTCAGAATTCGGCAATCGGAACAATCTTTTAAAGTAAAAAGTAGAAGAAAAAAAACAAAGAAAAAAAAAAAACTCTCTAGAAAACATTAACATATGAAATCATAATTGATTCAACCAATAATTTTGTGTGGGCCACAGCTGTGTACAGTACTTTAGGCTAGTAGGACGATGACTTTGACATGGAGGGCAATCCTAACACAGTCAAATAAAATACATTCAAAATCGGGAGAAGGGGGCCATGGCCGGATGGCCCTGGTCTTCTCTAGATCTCAAACAAGAGATTAACGAACATTTTAAATAGTTAATAAAATAGAAAACTATCGCATTTGATGGAATAAATTGTCCTAGTAATAACAAAATGCAATGATTATTCCAATTATAGAAAACACTAAAGAGAACTCTTACATAAAAATTGTTACCTGCCTAATTACTCAAACCCATAACAAATAAATTATGGAAGTTCGAAAAACTCTAAACCTCCGAAAACAATTACTATAATTGATAATTAACTTTTTTGATTACTTGATTAATCAAGCAACATGTTATATATAGCCTTACAATACCAAAAGATAAATATAATTGATGATTACTACATAAATACCTATAACAAGGATAAAGATAACTCTTACGAGCTCCTACTAATACACTAACACTTAAAGATACACAATCTCTTTTATTCTCTACAAATAAACTCTAATAGATAAACTCTTATAATCACTCCTATCACGACTACTTGTTTATTGCTGGTGAGACTCTTATTCTCATCTATCACTCCCATGTTTGGTTGGGACGTAACAAAAGCACTCTTAACTTATTTGGATTAGGTGTCATAAAAAAAACTACAATGCATATTTTGTAGTTTTTTTTAGCAGTCTAGATTTAATTTGAAGTTTTCTATGAGAGAGAGAGAGAGATAGAGAAATAGTGAAATTAATTCAATCTGGTCCGCTAAAAAAACTATAAAAGAAAGCCAAATCCGTTATATAAATATATAAGATATACTTACTTTTATAGATATGTATTCACAAAAGCAGGGCAGGTGAAAATGGATTAGCGATTGGCAATTTTCAGTTTTTCAGCGAAAGAGGCGAGCTAGCCAGCTCCTTCCACATATTCCGACTAAGAGGAGCTTGCCTGGAAATGGCAACCTTCAATGCTTCTTGACTTATTCTATCTTTTTATAAGATCGAAAATTGTAGAAGGGGTCAATTGGAAAGAATCCTTTTCTTATCTGTGGGCAGGGCATTTAGAACCGCCCAAGCAAAGCCTAGGGGTCATTGTCAATCAACTCTTCTGGATGCTTAGACGGTTCAAATTGAAAACCAAGAGTGTTCTTTCCTGGAAATAGAAGATTGGATTCAACAATTTGAATTTACCTAACAAATTGAACTTTATGTCGTTGGAGTGTGTATTTAGACTAGTATATCATTGGACTTTGTTGTCCAAGTTACGACTTTTAGTTTTCAGTTCTCTTCAATTTCGTAGCAGGTTCCTCTGGATGCAAAAGATTCAAATCTCTAGTAATTTACTGTTTGGGTTTCCTTGAATTCAATGGATTCAAATTTCCAACAACAATTTGTTACTCGAATTGCTAGTGTATATGTAACCCACCTATCCATGCATATGGGCATTTGGGCAGGCCGCTTGAAACTTGTTGGAACAAATGAGTCCTATAAAGACTTACTACTGACCCTACAATTCAGGAACAACTTTGTCAATGAAAGGGTCCAAGACGACTTGTCAGTTGTCAATGAAAGAGTGTGGGGGATTGGGCGTTACTAGTAAAGCTTTGAGAAATTTCACATGCATTTCTGTTTTGAGAACAAACCAGTTACTATTCTTAATTGTAGCAGATCTTAAAGTTTTAGGATTTTGTTGGTTTTATATTTATGTTGCACATGGCTTTGAGGCCAACGATGTTTTGATTTGCCTTCTTGCATGCCTTCGTTTTGTACGTTGCAGATATATAGGCTGAACCCCCTTGTTTTGGTTCCTAAATGGTATATGGATCCTATTAGTAGTTCAGCATAATCAAAAGGGCTTGAATTCATTTGTTAGTACTAATGATGGTGTTTTAATTTTTAATTTTTTAATATTTTTTAATTTTTAATATTTTTTTTTTAAAAAAAAGAGATATATTTAGTAATACGCCAATTTCTCATTTAGTGACCTGTCACCTTGTGACACGTCACTAAATCCAAATTAGTGACGAATACATTAACCACGTGGAAAACACGGCTGTTTTGGCCCGTCACTAATGTTAAGTGACTTGTCAGAATTTCTGACACGTCCCTAAACCCATGTAAGGAAAAAAAAAAGTTGTAGTGAATCTATTAGAAATTCAATGCTAATTTTAAAAGTCAAATCAATTTTAAGGAATACAGAAAGAACTTGTAGCATTAATCTACAAATAATCATCTATAATTTTGAGGTAAGCAAAACTTGTCAATGAAAGGGTCGCTGAGAAAAACGAAATTCTGCTATGAAGCATTATATTTTATATGAGGCTGCTGTGATGATGAACTCAGTGACGAATCACTACAAAAATCACTTCAATTTGCCACGTGCAGTTTGACACGTGTACAGTGTCGTACACGTGTCAAACAGTTTGACACGTTCATTTTGACACGCGTGAGACGCGTGTCAAATGTGCATGTCACTAACTGCACAATTTGACACGTGTATTGGAATACACGTGTCAAATTTGACGTGTATTATAATACACGTGTCAAAACATTTTGACACGAGTATTGGAATACACGTGTCATTTTGAATTTTTTTTAAAAAAAAAAATCCAAATTCAGTTTTTTATTTAAATAAAATTTAAATTTAATTATTTAATTGTATTCTTAATTAAATTAAAAATACAATTAAATAATTAAATAAAAAATTTAATTAAATAAAAAACTGAATTTGGATTTTTTTTTTTTAAATTTAATTTTGTTATTGTTTTTTAAAATTTATTTGGGTTAATTAAATTTTTTTTTTTTCAAGTTTTATAATTTCCGACCACAAATAACGCAATATTTATTTTACCCAAAAACAGCACGAAATCATATTACACAAACCAATAGTTAATAACATATTCGTTAACAAGCAAATATTTACGAACAAAAAATAATTACACAAAATATCTACAAATCTGAAGGGCGTCCCTGCGAATCACGAGGTACCGTCCCAGGCGTGTTCTTGCCAACCGGCGATCGCTGCACAATGAATGGTGTAGCGGGCGAAGGTGTAGCGACAGTGGAGTGCTGGCTCAGCTGTCGTCCAATAGGCGACAACGTACCAACCGTTGTCGAATTACCTGCAAATAATATAGACAATTAAAGTATATAATATTACTTGCAAAATTAAAGGGGTAATGAAAACAAATTGAAATTAATGCCGTCCTATATATACACAATATAAATCATACCTGCAGATGCACTACTAATAGACGACGTACTACCTACGTGTGCAGGTGAAGACTGATTACCAAGAGATGGTGCTGATACTCCCATGGAGGACATGAAGACCTCAAACTGTCGCATGCGCTGCTCTATGCCGTCAAACTATTGCACGCGCTGCTCCAACCGGTCATTCCTCGCTCGCTCAGCCTGTAGCTCTGCTTGGATCTCTTCCATCTTCTGAGACTGTTCGGCCCAATCCCGAGACGTGCCCTGAGATGGTCCCCCCTGTGACCGAGGCCTATATGAGAAACATGTCCCTCGAACAGGTGTGACATTCGGCCCAACCTGCCGAACCCTCCCTGCATACTCAGGCCTCCCAACCGCCTGTTCGTAAGCGTCGTTCGGTGCCCAACGCACCGTGTCTGCGGAGACGCTTTGCGTGGTGGCTGGATCACTGGATAAACTCTGCGTCATCCTCTCCTGTACGTCGTCAACATGAAAAAGTCATATATTGAATAATGACATATCACACATAATTTAAAAATATTAGTAAATTAAATCAGTAGCATACGCATAGGACCCGTGTACGTTCGTTCACGTAAGTGCCGTCCTTCCTTGTGTGGGTCTTCACGAACCACGCGACGCGAGTGGGGGGCGTGCCAGATGTACATGTATGTCGTCATGCAGTTGACATATATAACAAACAGATAGCGATAAAAATAGTATAAAGAAAAAGAAAAACAATTACCAACAAATATTAAAAACATAAACATATATATTTTCATACCTCCTCGTGATTAAATCTGGCATAACTTTTAGATCTCACACAATGGGAAAGGTCATTCTGCTCCCGCAGCCTCTTCATCCGTTCAGAGGTTGCCTACGCATTGAACATGAAAATAAAAATGTAAGAATTGACACACTTAAAATAAAACTAAAATTAAATGAACTGTTATTAAAAAATAGTTGACATTTTTTTGGCCTACATACGATTTTATGCTCTCTGCACCAATCTCTCAGCAGGAACTCTACATCTGCTACATCATACTCCTCAAAAAAATTGTCCGGCATTCTCGCACGGATACTCTCGGGCGTGTCACCGTCTCCAATACATAGTTTGATTTTGAACCTCGACTTCCACGAGTGGTGCTTACGGCCAATATCATTCCACGCCTCATGTTGTGCCCTGCGCGCGTCTACTGATACAGGTAGATAGAACTCTTCCTGCACATTCAATCAAAGCATTATAGGTTTAAAAACTTCAAGAAAAACATTAATCTCAAATTTAATTTAAATAAATAATTAAATTATATTCATAAACATACCATCAGCGCGTCCCACATTGCCTGCTTAATCTGCTTATTTACCCTCGCCCATTCGTCCCGCATGTGTATGTAGGACTCACTCCTGATCAGCTTGCCCTCTGCCCGCCGAAAACGATTGCAGGCTCGTCCTACAGGTTGTATAGCAGCATTGTACTGCAATACAACCTTCTTCCCCTTCGGGAGCACCCAGTTTCTCGCTGGGTCGTCAATCACCTCATAATAAATGGTCCCGTCTGGGTTGTACCCTAATGAAAAAAATATTCAACATTTAATTGGTTAACACTAAAGAACATATATATATATATATATATATATATATATATAAACAAATTGTAATCAAATAGTTATTTTTTTCCAAACAAAAAAAAATATTTTGGTAACATAATATGAGTTTTAAGGATGTCTAAATATGTACTTACCCATCAACCGAATCTGCCCAATCCCTATGTGCTGGGTCGCCTGCAACCTCCTCGCCAACCCCTCCGGCTGGTGGAGGCTGCTGATCATCATCTGAATCCATACCCTGGGGGCTACCGGGGGCCAACTGATCGGTACCCAACATCGCAACGTCCTCCTCATGGGTACTCTGGCTCCCCCCCACATCTGGCATCTGACTCTCACCGGAAAGTGGCACCTGGCTCTCACCAGATAAAGGCATCTGGCTCTCTACATGCCCCGGGCCCTGACTCGCCCCCGATGCTGGCATCTGTCTCGCCCCCAAAATCTGGCCCTGCATCGCAGCCTGTGCCGGTATCTGTCCCAACCCCACAGCCGGCATCTGCATCTCCCCGGTCTGTGACAGTGGAAATCTACCATCCTGCGTCTCACTATCAGGGTTACACGTCGACGGTACACTATACGTATACGGAAAGTACGGCGCATAACCCTGTGGCCCCATCCCCTCTCGCACCCACCATCAATAGGCGTTACCCGGTTGGGTGAACCCTATCTGAGATAATGTCGGCAGCTCTGACAATGGAGAGCTGCAAGGTCCAGCTGTGCTGGTCTGCCCGTGATCTGACGTGGGCATGGCCACCGTACCCGGCAACAATGGTCTATAAGCCCCGTCTGGATGGTGTGGCCACGCCGCAGTATATAATGCCGTCGAATCAGTGGGCGTGGTCATGGGGGGCACGGGTGGGCGAGGTGCCCGATATGCATAAGGAGGGAGTCTCTGGTCCATCAATACCTGCGAACAAATGTAGACAAATTAATTAGAATATATTTTTTAATATATTTTTAATGAATATGCAAATTATACAATGAAATTTATGCAAATAATAAAAATTCGTATTGAGTTCAAGCGAATTGTACAAACAATATATATATCAGTCAAGTGTGTTGAGTTGAAGCTAATTATACTCACAACAAATACATCAATCATTGTATCACGGGAGCTTCAATCGGATCAATGTCGGGCATGTCGTACTCGAATTCATCATTCGTATCGGGTAGGTCATCAGTGGCTAGTACGAGCGGTACGCACTCATGGTAGGTTGTACCATCCTCATTACTCCCATCCCCCTGGCCAATGTCGTACACGTTGCGCGGTTTGGTCCTAACCGCACAAACCCAATTTGGTTTCCTTCCATCTTCGACGTAGAATACTTGATCCACCTGAAATGTAAGCACGTACGGCTCGTCCTGAATCAGTTCTCCCCTGTGGACGAGGTGATTGAAGTTGACAAACACTAGGCCATACTCGTCTATTGTGAATCCTCTGTCCATCGTGGGGTCTGCCCAATTGCACTTAAATAGGACGTACGTAGTCCTGTCATAGTACTCGACCTCAACTATATCGGTTAACTGCCCGTAGTACGTTTCGCCTTCAACGGTAGGAACACATACGCCGCTGTTCTGAGTCCTCCTTCCCACATCATGGGCAAGCGTGCGAAACAATTTCTCATTTACCACGCATAACCAAGTTGTGGCCCAATTCCTCCCTACGTTGATCGTCAAGGCCATCGACCTATGTTATAATTACAAATATTAAACATCACATTGGGTAATTATATTGAACCCGCATAAATTTATCCAATTTTAAAATTACAACTATTTCCTTACATATGCACGGTACCATTCGCAGAACTGCTCATGATGTTGTGCTTCAATAAGAGCCTCCGAATGCGACCTCTAGTGCATGATCGCCTAAGCGCGTCTTTGTGCATCCTACATTCAGCGTATACAATTATGTAGTAATTGTTATTAATACTTTTATTCGAATTCTGTTAAATATATAAACACTACTTACGTCCGCAAATTGTGAAACTCTTCAGAGTTGAACACAATATAACGATGAATCTGGTGCATTATCAACCGGTTCAGGGTAACACGCGTGCCTGCCCCCTTGGATCCATCAGGATTTCTCTGAGGTCTGTTGTGGAATGTTGGTGCGTGATTCAGATACCTTGAATAGAACGTTACCAGCTCAGTAGCTATGTACCCCTCCGCAATGCACCCCTCAGGAGCCGCTTTATTGCGCACATTAGACTTGAAATTCCCCAGACTCCTGGTGTACACACATACACGACAATTTAATTGTCGTCAATTAGGGTTACAATTAAATCAAAATATATATTTACATATTACGCCGAATTTTACCTCTCTGCCGGGTACTTCCATCTATATTGCACGGGTCCGCTGAGTCTACACTCGCGCACAAGATGCACGACCAAGTGGACCATGCTGGTAAAAAACCCTGGAGGGAATATCTGTTCTAGCTTGCACAAAGTGATACAGACGTCATCCTGCAGTCGGTCCATATCTTCCTGTGATAGCTTTGGTGAGCATATGCCTATAAAAAATGCAGAAATCTCTACAAGAGGTCTAACAACTTTATCAGGCAATGACTTACGCAGTGTAATTGGGAGAAGCTGTTGCATCAGTATGTGGCTATCATGGCTCTTCAAGCCGGAAATTGTACGGTCCTTGAGCCGAACACATCGTGAAATGTTCGAGGCGTATCCGTCCGGGACCCTCACATTTCGAAGGACCTTCAGAAAATTTTCTTTGTCCTCTCTAGACATGGTGTGACAGGCAGCGGGAATATACGTTTTACCATTGGCGGCCGTGAACGGATGCAACTTAGGTCTCAACCCCATTTCCTGCAAGTCCAGCCGAGCTGCCAAGTTGTCCTTCGTTTTCCCTTTTATATCCAAAATAGTGCCAAGTATATTGTCCATGACATTTTTCTCTATGTGCATAACATCAAGATTGTGCCGAAGCAAATTGTCTTTCCAATACGGCAATCTGAAAAATATACTTTTCTTCTTCCATATAACATCGGAACTCCCTGCACCCTTCTTCCACTTCTTCTGTTTCTTCTTCTTACCCGCGGTCTCATCCCCAAACGCAACTCCGTCCAACTGTTGGAGGATCTCATCTCCGCATGGCACAATCGGCGCGCTGTCAAATTCTTCAGTACCGTCAAATGTTCTCCTGTTCAGCCGCCACAGATGTTCAGACGGCAGGTATCTCCTGTGCCCCATATAGCAACACTTGCATCCGTGCTTTAAGCGTACAGAACGTGTCGATTGCATACAGCAAGGGCATGCCTTCGCACCCCTGTTAGGCCAACCAGATAAATCTGCATACGCTGGCAAGTCGTTTATCGTCCACATCAACTGGGATCGCATAATAAAATTTTCCTTCTTTGAAGTATCGAATGTTCGTACCCCTACATTCCACAATTCCAGCAACTCATCAATCAATGGCTGAAGGTAAACATCAATATCCATACCTGGTGAGCTCGGTCCAGGGATAACTAGGGAAAGGATGAAGGACGACTGTTTCATGCACATCCAAGGAGGTAAATTGTACGGCACAAGCATTACGGGCCATGTGCTGTGGGATGTGCTCATGTTCCCAAATGGATTAAATCCATCTGCTGTCAAACCAAGCCGGACGTTCCTACTCTCTGCCATAAAATCTGGATGTAAAATGTCAAACGATCTCCATGCCTCACCGTCGGCCGGGTGCCTCAATACGCCATCCCTAGTGCGGCCTTCTGCATGCCATCTCATATGGGGCGCAGTATGCTCAAACATAAATAACCTCTGCAACCGTGGGATGAGTGGAAACCACCTCAAGATCTTCACCGGGCGTTTTTTTCTCGCTGATATGATCTCACCATCATCATCTACATGTGTATCAGCCCTCCACTTAGACTCTCCACATACGGTACATGAATCTAATTCTTTATTGTCTTTCCAGAATAACATACAGTCATTACGGCACGCCGTAATCTTCTCATACCCCAGACCCATGCCACTTTAGGAACTTTTTCGCCTCATACGTGTTATCTGGCAATGCCTCATCGCAAGTTGGCAACAACTGATTGATAAATTCGAGAATGTCTGAAAAAATCTTGTTACTAATACCTCCAACGCACTTCAAATTGTACATGTGTACAGTAGCACTCAATTTACTATGCTTTGTACCAGGGTGAAGGGGCTTCTCGGCGGTCTTTAACAGCTCTTGGTACTTCAATGCGTCCCCGCAAGAGGTATCTTCATCAACTTGTTGCGGAAGAGTACTGACGGCTTCAGGAACATCGTGCACGCCGAAGGCGTCACGCAACATGGCGTGCATGTTATCATCCTGTTCCACGGCGACACCCTCCTGTTCTGTGACTTCACTATGTGCAGTGCTACAGGCAGCGGTATCTGTGCCACTGTGATAACTCGAACACTGACCAGGAATAGCGGACCCAGTCGTAGTCTCACCGTGCATATACTACAAATTGTATCCCAGATTCATCCCCCTACCTCCAGTCAGGTGAGCAAGAACGTAATTTGGAGGGTGACTCTGGTTATTTCGACAATACTTGCATGGGCAGTGAATTTTTCCATCGACGGCCGTACAGTTACTAACGACAAATGCCACAAACGCCCTACACCCGTCGTTATACCGTGTCGTACCCCTAGGTGCTGACAACCAAGACTTGTCCATATTCCTCTGTATAGGGTTAAGAGGACAAGACAAATCATACGTCAAACAAATAAACGTGTAAAAAAATTGTGCATGTCACGCAACATGGGGTGTACGAATTTATTTCCCTTTTAAAGGGTTTATGGTTAGAGTTTAGGGTTTTTATTTTTTTTAGAAAGTGTAAGAATTTGTTTTTTTTTTTTTAAAAAAAAAAGGTTTATAGTTAGGGTTTGTGAGGGTTTAGGGTTAGGGTTTGTTAGGGTTTAGGGTTTAGGGTTAGGGTTTTTTTTTTTTTAAGGTGTAGGATTATTTTATTTTTTGTTTTTTAAGGGTTTAGGGTTAGGGTTTGTAAGGGTTTAGGGTTAGGGTTTGTTAGGGTTTAGGGTTTTTTTTTGTTTTGAAAGTGTAGGATATTTTTATTTAGGGTTTTAGTTTTTTTTTAGAGAGTGTAAGTGTTTTTTTTTTTGTTTTTTTTTTAAGGGTTTAGGGTTAGGGTTTGTTAGGGTTTAGGGTTAGGTTTTTTTTTTTTTTTTTTAAAAGTGTAGGATTTTGTTTTTCTTTTCTTTTCTTAAGGGCTTAGGGTTAAGGTTTATGGTTTAGGGTTTAGGGTTTGTTATGGTTTAGGGTTTAGGGTTTGTTATGGTTTAGGGTTTAGGGTTTGTTATGGTTTAGGGTTAGGGTTCGTTATGGTTTAAGGTTAGTGTTTGGTTTTAGAAAATGTAGGATATTTTTTTTTTTTTTTTTTTTAAGGATCTAGGACTAGGGTTTAGGGTTTTAGTTTCTTAGGGTTTAGGGTTTAAGTTTAGTATTTTTGTTTTTAGTGTTAGGAAAAAAAATTTTAGAAAGTGTAGGATATTTTTGTTTAAGGGTTTAGGGTTTAGGGTTTAAGGTTAGGATTTTTGTTTTTAGTGTTAGGGTTTCTTTTTTTAGAAAATGTAGGATATTTTTTTTTTTTTTTTTTTTTTTTAAGGATCTAGGATTAGGGTTTAGGGTTTAGGGTTTTAGTTTCTTAGGGTTTAGGGTTTAAGTTTAGGATTTTTGTTTTTAGTGTTAGGAATTTTTTTTTTAGAAAGTGTAGGATATTTTTGTTTAAGGGTTTAGGGTTTAGGGTTTAAGGTTAGGATTTTTGTTTTTAGTGTTAGGGTTTCTTTTTACTCGAAAGTGTAGGATATTTTTTTTTTAGGGTTTAGGGTTTAGGGTTCGTTATGGTTTAAGGTTAGGGTTTGGTTTTAGAAAATGTAGGATACTTTTTTTTTTTTTTTTTAAGGATCTAGGATTAGGGTTTAGGGTTTTAGTTTCTTAGGGTTTAGGGTTTAAGTTTAGGATTTTTGTTTTTAGTGTTAGGAAAAAAAATTTAGAAAGTGTAGGATATTTTTGTTTAAGGGTTTAGGGTTTAGGGTTTAAGGTTAGGATTTTTGTTTTTAGTGTTAGGGTTTCTTTTTTTAGAAAGTGTAGGATATTTTTTTTTAGGCTTTAGGGTTTGTTAGGGTTTAGGGTTTAGGGTTTAAGGTTTAGGGTTAGGGTTTTTAGGGTTTGAAAGTGTAGGAATTTTTTTTTTTAGGGTTTAGGATTTAGGATTTGGGGTTTAGGGTAGGGTTTTTTTTTTAGAACATGTAGGATTCAAAGTTTATTTAAGGGTTTATTATTGTGTTGGTTTTATGGTTATGATTTTAGGATATAAAGTTTAGGGTTGGAGTTTAAGTATTTCTTAAAAACTAGACGGTCAATTTTAATTTTTTTCTTTTTTTATTCGTACCCATTTTATTTTTTTGTCCCATTTATTATTTTCAAAAGTGTCATCGTTGGTTTATAACGCTAAACTAATATCGGACATTGTTTGATTTTGTTTGACTAACAAAAAAACATTGTAATCCATAATAACACATTCAAAAATATCTATATATATAACCTCTCAAATAAAAAATTAGGACAGGAAAAATTAAAAACAATAAAAACACAACATGGCAAAAAAGAACATGGCTTCCAAAAAAATAAAAATACATATAACACTAAATGACACAAAAATACAAACGCCTACACAATTTCAAATTATCAAATGTGTACTAACACAAAAATACATGCAGCATTGTTAAAAACAAAAACACAAACTATAGCAAAAATGAAATACCTAGTCCATGAAAACCCAAAAAAAAAAAAAAAAAAAAACAGAAATATAAGCTTACAAATTACACTAATTCAGCAACATTGCAATAAAAAAATATAACACAGTCCAAAAATTATTACAATTATCAATCAAGAACAAATAAAAATTATTACAATAAAAGGTTTTACAATATATATATATAGTTAGTACAAATTTACATGTTGAACAAAAAATGAAATACAAATTTAAGGGGCAAAATACTCACTGCCGGTTTGTGGATTTAGGGCTCCTTCTATATATATATATACCTGCATATTCGGATTATTTTATGGAGAAAGAAAAAAAAAGTTAGCAAATGTATATATATATAACACTAAAGAACATATATCAATTAACCGGCCACTGAACAGAGAGAGAGAGAGACAGAGACACTGACCGGATCGGAGGAAATGGAACCGACGGCCGTGCCAAGCTGCCGGAGGGACGTCCCAGTAGAGAGAGAAAGATAGAGAAAGAGAGAGAGAGAGAGAGAGAGAGAGAGAGACAGCCGACTGTGAGAGAGGGAGAGCAAGAGAGAGGGAGGGTCGGTGAGAGAGAGACAGTTAGTGAGAGGGAGAGGTGACGACGCCAGAGACACGACAGACAGCTCACCACGCCGGCCGGCTGAGCTCGCCGGAGAGACAGAGAGAGAGAGAAAAGAAATGAGAGAGAGAGAGAGAAGCTACCCATTTCTTATATATAAATATATATATATAATTTAAATAATATAATATATATTTAATTTATTATATTTTTTAAACATATATAATATATATATGTGATACACGTTTGGCCAGGTGGCGCGCGGGAGAACTCCCGCGCAGCAGCTGGCCAAACAATTCGTACACGTGCCAAATTGGAGACGTGTATATAAATACACGTCTCCACATGATATTTTTCTAATACTATAAATTTATATAAAATATATTATATATATATTTAATATTATATATATATATATATTATATCTATTTTATATAAACCCATGCAACCCTAAGTTCATGCAGTGCATGTACTGCATGTACACATTGATAAACCCTAATCCCTAAAACTAAAACATAAACTCATGTTGCAAATTTTTTTTTTTTTTTTTTTGGGTCTACATATATGCTTCACAAAGTTGGTTTAATTATGCATATAGTACAATATGTCAATTTAGGGTTAGGGTTTACGTACTTATGAGTATACCGTATATATATATATATATATATATAGAACTCATCATATAAACCATAATCATAAGTGTGTATTTTGTGTAGCAAAAAACCATAACCCTAAGTGTATGTACTATATATAGCAAAAAACCCTAACCCTAAAATACACGTCCCCCATAGTAGAAATTGTATTTAATTTAAAAAATAATAATTTAATGGCCCAAAAAATTAAACTCTAACCCTAAGTGTATATACCATATATAGCTATAAACTATAACCTTAAGGGTACGTACTATATATAGTCATAAACTCTAACCCCTAACCCTAAAAGTATATACTACTTATATATATATATATATGTGTGTGTGTGTGTGTGTGTGTGTGTGTGTGTGTGTGTGTGTGTATACTATATATATATAAGTATATAAGTATATAAGTATATAGTATATATATATACCATAGTATATACATATATATATATATATATATATATATATATATATATATATATATATATATATATATATATATATATAAGTATATATGTATATACTATAGATTTTTTTTTTTTAAAAAAAATTATATTATAATATTATATAAAATAATATATGAATAAATATATATATAATTTATTCAAGTAAGTACAAATACAAACCCATGCAGCCCTAAAACTAAACTGTACGTAAACTATAAATTAAAACTCTAACACTAAGTATATATACTAAAACCTAAAACCATAAAAAATAAAAACTAAAACCTAACCATAAAATTAAACTCTAACCCTAAGTGTTAGACTATATATAGCTATAAACTATAATCATGAGGGTACGTACTATATCTAGTCATAAACCCTAACCCTAATCCTCTATCCAAAAGTATATATATTATATATATATATATAGCTATAAAACTAAACCCTAAGTAAATGTACTATATATATAACTATAAATCATAATCCTATGTATATGTACTATATATATCGGAACAATTTAATTTTGAACTGCTCATGATTTAATATATATATTTAAAAGTGTACAATAATAACATATGAAAAATATATTGACATTATTATTCATAAAATGTAAAATCAATTAAATTATAACCCATAGCTTTAAGTATATATATTATATATACATATAAACCCTAACCCTAAGTGTATATACTATATATAGCGATAAACCTTAACCCTAAGTACGTGTACTATATACATAGCTATAAATCATAATCCTAAGTATATGTACTATATACATCGGAACAATCTAATTTTCAACTGCTCATGATTAAATATATATATATATATATATTTAAAAGTGTACAATAATGACACGTGAAAAATATATTGACATTATTATTCATAAAATGTAAAATCAATTAAATTATAACCCATAGCTTTAAATGTATATATTATATATACCTATACACCTTAAAACCTTAACCCTAAGTGTATATGCTATATATAGCGATAAACCCTAACCCTAAGCATATATACTATATATAGCTATAAACCCTAACCCTATGTGTATATACTATATATATATATATATATATCGATAAACCCTAACCCAAAGTATATATACTATATATAGTTATAAATCCTAAGTTTAAGTGTATATACTATATTTACATTTTATGAATAATAATGTCAATATATTTTTCACGTGTCATTATTGTACAATTTTAAATATATATATATATATTAAATCTTGAGCAGTTCAAAATTATAACCCATAGTCCTAAGTGTATATATTATATATACCTATAAACCCTAACCCTAATCGTATATACTATATATATATATCGATAAACTCTAACCCTAATCGTATATACTATATATATATATATATATATATATATATATATATATATATATATACTATATATATTAGGGTTTACGTAATTATTAGTATACTATATATATATATAAATAATGAGCCTAAAAATTATAAGTTCCAAGCATAGAATTTACATATAGCATATAGTTTTCAAAGAAAATTTTATGTGTATAAGTTATGTACACCGTATTTTCACAGATTTGTATGGTTAATAAGATAAGGAGTATTTTTTTTTTTGAATTTTTTGTTTCAAAAAATTAACACAACACATTTTTTTTTCTGAAAAATTAACTGTTTGACACGTGTCCTAGGAGACACGTGTCAAATTGTAACACATTCACAATTGGACGAGTGTAATAATACACGCGTCCAATTAGACACGAGTATTAAATACACGTGTCCAATTGGACGCGTGTATTATTACACGCGTCATATTCGACACGTGTATTATTACACGCGTCCAATTGGACACGTGTATTCTATACACGTGTCCAATTGGACGCGTGTACTTAATACGCATGTCCAATTTTGACACGTGTATAACATACACTCTCCCAATTGTTGATGTGTTACAATTTGACAAGAATACACGTGTCCAATTGGACGCGTGTACTTAATACGCGTGTCCAATTTTGACACGTGTATAATATACACGCTCCCAATTGTTGATGTGTTACAATTTGACACGTGTCTCCTAGGACACGTGTCAAATTGCACGCGTGTCTACAGTAACTGGTACTGTAGACACGCGTCAAAATGATAAAATTCTTGTAGTGAATTTCCATGCGCATGTCCACTTTCTAGAATATTGCATGACCAAGAATTAATAAATCCAAGAAAAGTCGACTTTGAGAAATAAATTAGGAGACGTAACATTTGCTATAAATCCAAGAAAGAAAGGTTTGGAAGTTTATCTCAATGCAAAGAATCCACGCTTCATGTTAAATTCCACATGAACCTAATTATTAGCTATTTGAAAGAAGAAGAAAAAATACAAATTGCGTGTTAATTATATATACCTCAGAAAGGAATACTTTCATGTAAATCTTGATCCACGAAGCATGATTTTAACGTATTAATCTAATGGCGGTCTTGGCGCTCTATTAATTCACAATTCCACTTCATAACTCACTTTTGTCAAACTTGAATAATTGCGGACTTATTTGACAAATATATGCTGACTACACACCGTACAATTCAGGAACGACTTTGTCAATGAAAGTGTCCCTAAGAAAGATGGCATTATATATATATATATATATTACATGTCCTCTATTCAACTGTCTCATATAAGATCCTTATAAAATTAACCAACCTCCACTCCACCACTTTCAAGGCAAGCTTTTACTTTCTTCGATCAGATAGAGTTGAAGTATAGCTTTGCTACGTGATCATGTCCAAAATTAACATCATTGTTCTTTTCCATATCTTTCTTTCTTTACACTTGAAGCCTTCCACTTCACAAACTTGGATCAAATCAGGTTACTGGTACTATGGCAGCCAGTTCCCCATTTCAGACATAAACTCAACCCTCTTTACTCACCTTATTTGCGCTTTTGCTGACGTAAATTCTGAGTCCTCCGAGCTCTCTATCGCACCCACTGCTCAGCAATACTTCTCCACCTTCACGGACACTGTTAGACAAAAGAACCCATCAATCACCACCCTCCTTTCTATTGGGGGTGGAAGTGCAAACTATAAAGTCCTTTCATTGATGGTCAGCAAGGCTTCCTATAGAAAATCATTCATCGACTCTTCAATGAAGACAGCAAGGCTTTATGGCTTCCAAGGCCTAGAATTTAATTGGGCTTCACCAAACACAAGCTCCGACATGACCAATATGGGGATACTCTTTCAGGAGTGGCGAGCCGCCGTGAATTCTGAGGCAAAAAAGTCTAACCAGACAGAGTTGATCTTGACTGCTTCTGTTAGAAACACACCGTTTGTGGACAACGCTTCTTTCCCGGTGGACTCCATAAGGGATAACTTGAATTGGGTTCATGCCATGTCTTTTGGCTACCATACGCCTCAGATGTCAAACGTTACAGGTCCTCTTGCACCCTTATATGACCCATTAAGCAATGCTACCACGGATTATGGCATTCATGAATGGATTCGTAGGGGCTTGTCTGCTGGAAAGCTGGTCATGGCCTTGCCTTTCCATGGTTATGCGTGGAAGTTAAAGAATCCCAATTACAATGATATTGGTTCACCGGCTACGGGTCCAGCCATTACAGATGATGGATTGATGAGTTATAAGCAAATCAAGGCTTACATTCAGGACAATATTGGGGCTCAAGTAACATACAATGCTATATATGTAGTGAAATCCTGCATAGTTGGATCTGTCTGGATCGGCTTTGATGATGTTGAGGTGGTCAAAATGAAGGTTTCTTATGCCAAGCAGAATAAACTACTTGGTTACGTTGTGTGGCAACTCTCTTACGATGACAATTCAGAGCTTTCTCTAGCAGGTACGTACATAAGAGATCGATCGATGCAGCAGACTTGATAATCTATTTGATGTTCTCTCTGGCCACAATGTCAAAATAATACTTTTAGAATGTTTAATCTAATTGCCCACGTAATTAAAGAATTCATGAAATATATACGTTAATATGAATAATTAAAATGATCATCTTAGCCCAAAAAAAATTAAGAAATAATATCTCATTTTATTTAACCCAAAAATAAAGATTTCAATGTTACGAAAATGTCAAGTTTTTGCTAACATTGCTTGTCAGATTTCGATGCCCTTTCCTGTTTGATTATATATATAATCTTTCTTATTATTGTTATTTTTTTTTTCTGTTCTGTTTGGGTTTCACATATGATCCCCCCCCCACCCACCCCCCCCTTTTTTTTTTTTTTTTTTTTTTTTTTTTTTAATTTTAATTTTTTAGATTAATGGGGAAATAGGTTACAAGGGAGAGGATATGATCCTTGCAATTACCATACCCCATCCTATTTGGACAGGGGTCTATGTGAGGGGCAGGCCGGGCAAGGACCCCTCCGACATGGGAATTTTGCTTGGGCACGGGCCACCTATAATTTTTCCGGCCCTTCTTATGTGTGGGCATGAGATTATTATAGGGGATCGTTCCTGTTTGGCAACCCCCTTCACTCCACTTCTCTTATTTTTACTTTTCTAAAAAAATCAACTTTAAAACATTATAATTTTTTTATTTTTTCACTTTTCATATCACATCAACAATATTTATATACTATTTAAATAAAAAAACCCTACTACAATACAATTTGTTTTTTTTTTTTTTTTACTTTTACATATAAACTCTTTTTACTTTATATCATATCAATCACTTTTTACTATCACTTAAAAAAAAGAAATAAAAAAAAAAGAACTTCATCTTAAAAATATGGGGAAAGGGGTTGGCAATCATCACGTGAGGAAAAAAGTCCACCTCTTTTCAAAACTATCACCAAACAACTTTTCTCAATTTTCACAAACAAAAACTTTTAAAGTTTTATATCACATCAATCATTTTTATTACTATTATTCAAACAAAAAATGAACAACAAAACTCTTTACCAATTGCCGCTAATGTTTCTCGTGAGTCGTGAGGAAACTGACTTTTCATGGAATTATTCTGAGTAATATTGCTAGGGTTCATGTTTGTGTCATCATTTTATCCTCCAAAGTTGATTTGACTTTTAAAATCATAATTAAATTTTAAATGGATCACTATTAGATTTTAATTCAATAGTATTTTAAAAGTTACATCAACTTTTATAGGATAAAAAGATAGTAATTAGCATTACTTTTATTTTGTTGTCTTAAAAAGAGATAAGATATGACATATATGACAATGATATGTATAGAAGATTATCTGACATTGCTTTAATAAACTAAACTTTATGACTCTAAAGTCCATCAAATCAAGTCACTTTTTTGGAGGACTCTTGTTCTCTTTGTGTCTTTCTAAAGATTATTTAGCTTTTAAAATCATCATTGAATCAAAATCGATCCAATAATAATCATCACAAATTCAATAGTAATTTTATAAGCCACATGATATTTGAGAGAACACAAAGAGAATTCTAACCCTCCTTATTGTATTGGTTTTGTTGTCCTACTCCCAACCAATTGAGTTTGGACTTGTTTTCTCATAGGCCTTGTTGTGCGGTACGTCACTTAAAGAGAATTTAGAGAAGGGTTTTCTCTTTTCTCGGCTTTGAGCTTTGAGCAGTTTTCTTCTTACTGCTTTTTGTACACCACTTTTTGTCACCCTCCCTTCACTACTACTGGAGACTATAGTTTATCGCCTTTCTTATGTTTACCCTAACTACATTCTGAACCTAACTATCACCACTTTTTCACTTGTACTACGTACCAAATTTCCAAAAGTGATAATTAGATACCTTAAATACCCACATTTTTAATAACATAAAAAACTAAACAAAAAAAAACTAAATTAAAAAAAAAAAATAATAAGCAACAAAAGGAAAGACAAAAAAGTGGTCACGTGTGGCCACTTTTCTATCCATTTCAACAATTTGTCACTAACGAATTGGCGTTTTTGTCATGGGTTAGTAGTTTGAAGTATTTAAATGCCATTTTTTTTCATCCATTTTAATAGTTGTGGCAGACAAATTAAGTAATCTTTTTGACATAGGTTGCAGGTAGTTTGAGGTATTTAAATGGAAACATGTTATTCCTCATCTCCCATCCATCCATTGAGAAATGTTAGAGTTCCTTCTAGTGTTCTTCTAGTGTCCATCTGAAATGATAAAAATATAATAAAAAAATTAAAAAATTGCATCCATGTCATCCAGAAGGACACCAGAATAACACTAGAATGAGCTCTACCATTCTTATTTTTTAAATCCTTCATTATTGGATTTATAAGGTCATACAGATTCAATGATGAATTTAAAATAAAAATATGGATAGAGATGAAAAAACATATTTCTCATTTAAATGCTACTATTTGAAGTTGGAGGACAAAATGTATTTTTCCTGTTTTACTATTTGGGATGATAAGATCCATATTTCAAGTACGAAAGAAACTGCAACAGTAGGTCGATATCTAGAGAGAATGATGTATCACCTGATCCTGGAAATTCGTGACATTAACATGTAATGAATAAAACTGTAAGAACATATATGCCATTGTTTTTCATTCATCTGATCAGAACTTTCTATTATTTTCCCAGTACGTAGCATGTAGTAAGATCTTTATGACATGTTTCTATCATATATATATATATATGAATGATGATTTCAGCTTCAACTCAAGGGGTCGATAAGGGGGTTGTAATTAACGAGAATCAGAACAATCAGCACAAAAAAAGGAGATTGATAGTGATCGTTTTGCTTACAAGTATTGTTGTCGTTTTTCTCCTACTAGTGGCGGTGATGTGTTATTTAAGGAAGAGAAAGCTAAAATCAAAAGGTAATTCTTTTTTGTACCTGTTATTAAGTAGGATTTTGGATTATTTACCGCTTATTTCACAAGTGAAAAAAAAATAAAAGAAAGAGAAAAAATAGACGTTTTAAAACTCTCTTTTCTTCTCCCTTTGGTCTTCATATGGATGGTGGCCGGAGGCAGATAAAGAATCAGATGGCAAAGTAGACAACATAGCAGCTGCTGGAAACTTCAATAACAATGTTCCTGATCTTCAAGTCTTTAGTTATGCTGATGTTGATGAGGCTACAAATAAATTTGCACTTGAAAATAAGCTAGGAGAGGGTGGTTATGGCCCCGTTTACAAGGTAAACCGTACTTTTTAATTTATAATAAAGAGTAATGCTAGATACTATAATTTTATCTAACATTCATCTAATAATATTGACATACATGTCACTCCAACTACCAAATGAGTTAATCATTGTTACGTAAAAGGAAAAAAATCTAATGATTGGTTAGGATCTCTTTCTCCTCTTATCACATCTCTTTCTTCCCTCTAAACACCTACCATTGAGTCCCTTTCTCCATGTCTTGTGCCGGCCTACTCCTTTAATTAGAAAAAAAAATTACAAAAAATAAAAAAATTCCAATTTTCTATTTTTCCTTTTCCTAATTTCCCTCCTTCCTGATTTTCCCCTAGCTATGTTGATCATAGGGGTAAAACAATATTTTTTTTTTTTCCTGTACAAGGAAGACTCTGGGTACAATCATTGTATGCTTGTCCCTTTCTTATTTTACGCACAGATACACACAAAAAATAACCACGAGTATCTATGTTGCAGGGTATACTAGCAAACGGACAGGAAATAGCAGTAAAAAAACTTTCAAAAGCTTCCACACAAGGATTTGAGGAGTTCAAAAATGAGGTCACACTCACAGCAAAACTACAACATGTTAATCTTGTGAAAGTTTTGGGATTTTGTATCGAAAGGAAGGAACAAATGCTGATCTATGAGTACATGCCTAACAAAAGCTTGGAGTTCTACCTCTTTGGTTAGAATATATATATATATATATATATATATATATATATATATATATATATATATATATATATTTCTGCTTATAACTTATTATAACACTAAATTAATGGACAAATATATATCGAGTTTAACTTGACAATTAATACTACTTTTTAAGAGTTTTGAGTGTAGAAGGCATAAGCCAAAATTGGGTTTGAAAATTAATTAGTTTAAGCTTTAAATTAAAAGAAGAAAACCAAGTTGAACTTAATTATTGAAGCATTATATTTAGGAAACGTACATGTAACAACTTTTTCTTCATAATCTCATTGATGCAGATCTTGCTAGACAATTTCCTTTGGATTGGGGAAAACGCGTTGTTATCATCGAAGGGATTACTCAAGGACTTCTATATCTCCAAGAATACTCACGATTGACAATAATTCATCGAGACCTCAAAGCTAGCAACATTTTACTTGATAGCGAAATGAAACCCAAGATCTCTGATTTTGGTATGGCTAAAATTTTCATGAAAGACGAACATGAAGCAAATACAGACCGAATTGTTGGAACATAGTAAGCACTTTAATTAATGATTAAAGTTTGATAAATTAAGCATTATAGTCAAATAACTAATTGTTATGTATAATCAATCATTGCATTTGCATGCATGCAGTGGTTACGTTCCTCCTGAATACGTTAAACGAGGCTTATACTCTACCAAATCTGATGTTTATAGCTTTGGAGTTCTACTCCTGCACATCATAAGTGGGAAGAAGAATGGGTGTTGTTATGGTCTGAATGAAGATTTATACCTCCTAGAACACGTAAGTTGGTTTAATCATGTTTTTGTGTGTTTTTTTTTTTTTTGGTGTGCTTGGGAATTGGATTTTGCTTATGAGCAGCAAGATTGATGTCATGGTTCCGTTAATTTTTCTCAGGCATATGAGCTGTGGAAGTCAGGCAAAGGCATGGAGTTTATGGATCCATCCCTGGATGATACACTTTCATCATGTAAACTAATCAGATGCATGCAAATAGCTCTTTTGTGCATTCAGGAATATGCAGCTGATAGGCCATCCATGTTGGAGGTTTCTTCAATGCTAAAAAGTGAAAGTGCTGCTCTCCCAATTCCAAAAGTGCCTGCTTTTTCTAAAAAGACAAACAAAGATGAGGAAAATAAATTGGAGTTGCAGCTAGAAATTTGTTCTATTAATGATACAACAATGTCCCAATTTTTAGCCCGATAATTAAGCATGGAGGCCTTTCTGAAATATAGTTTAACAGTGGGGGGAAAATGTTTTACTGTTTTAGTGTTTATTTTAGACAAGGTATTTACATGTCTTTCTTATCATTAATGTAATGACATTTTTAATTTTTGCTAACAGTCTTTTTAGAATCTAATAATAATCTATTTTTGAAGAAGTCAAGGTGTAATTGCTTTCCCGACAATCAGACATACAATTGTGAGAGGTCCGATAAGTCTCACTTGCTCGGACAAATGAGCTTTATTGATAACCTTTCATAATTGCAAAAAATCCCTACAATCCGAGATTTTATGAAGGAATTGAGACAAAAGAGATAGCAAACCACTCATTGAGTTTTTTATATTGATAAACTAATCAAAATACAGAAACCAGAGGCTAAAGCCATGTTAATAAGCTTATATAGAACCTAAATTCGAAACCCTAAATAACAATAATAAAAAAATGAAATAAAAACACTTTGTGGTAAAAATAATACAAAATGACTACTTTTTGCTAGTAAATGTTGAAATTACAAAATTTTCATGAAATACAAAATTGTAGCCCCTGAATAAGCTTTTCAACGCCACCAAGTTTGTCTCAATCTAATGTCGGAATCATATATAAGATATGATTTTTTTTTTTTTTTAAAGTAAAACGCGCGGGTAGAACTGGCCTGCATCACAAGTCCTCCACACTCATCGTGCTACCAGTTCGGAGATTGTTGCATCATTATCAGAACAAATTTTTGGTTAAAATGTAGATTTATTTTCATCCTCTTCATCTGTTTTCCTTGAAAAACTTGGCTTTTCTGGAGTTGTTAGTGCTACAGTTTCATTATTTAGCATTGAAGAAACTTCTAACATAGAAGGCCTATCTTTAGTGTTTTCCTGGACGCATAAAAAAGCTATTTGCATGCATCTAATTAATTTGTACAATGAAAGTGTGTCATCTAGAGAAGAATCCATAAATTCCATGCCTTTGCCTTCTTTCCGCAGCTCATATGCCTGAAATTATAGAATATTAAGCATCAAATACTTGGAAAATAGTTTTGTATATATATAGGTACTTAGCAATAGAAAATAAGTGCAACATTTTGATCCACAATTGTCTAAGCAATGTTTAGTTACTTACATATTCTAGGATGTTTAGGTTCTCATCTAAATCATAATAACAAGTAGTCCTCTTGCCACTAATGATTTGTAGAAGTAGAACTCAAAAGTTGTAAACATCAGATTTGATGGAGTACACACATTTTCTAACATACTTAGGAGGAACATAACCGTTGCATTGGATATTTTAACGTCAAAATTAATAAGTTAATTGACAAGAAAGATTAGGTTATAAAGCTTTTTAGGCAAAGTACTTACTATGTTCCTACAATCGAACCTGTGTTTGCTTCAAGATCATCTTTCCTGAAAATTCTAGCCATACTAAAGTCTGAGATCTTGGGTTTCATCTCATCATCTAATAAAATGTTGCTAGCTTTCAAGTCTCGATGAATAATTGTCATTCTTGAGTATTCTTGCAGATATAGAAGCCCTTGAGTAACCCTTTCAATGACATCAATGCGTTTTCTCCAATCCTGTTGATACCGTCTCGTAGGGTCTATGTTAAATTAGATCTTGAATAGTTAGTCATTCAATTATCATGGGGCTTGTAAGATGTGAAAAAATGCTAAAATTTTTATAAAGGCACCTTGTTCCAGTATCCCTATAAGCTTGAACTGAGATGACCATGGTTTTGTTTAAGCTTACAAGGTGTTTGGCACAAGTGAACTGCAAGCAGCCATCTATGCAAAAGATGTAATTAAATTTTAGGAAAGATATCAGACCAAAGAGGTAAAAGTCCAAGCTTTTTTTTGGCATGTACTCGTAGATCAGCATTTGTTCATCTCTCTCAATGCAAAATCCCAAAAGTCGAACAAGATTTACATGTTGCAGTTTCGCAGTAAGTATAACCTCATTCTTAAACTCCTCAAACCCTTGCGTAGATGATTTTGAAAGCTTTTTCACTGCTATTTCTTGTCCATTTGGTAATACACCCTAATAAATAAATAGACACCCATAATTAATTGGTATCTTTCCATCATTAAGATACTGCGAGACATTTTCTACTCCTGCTGCCAAAATGTAGCTTGGGAGTGGTTAATTTATAAATAGAGTTATATATATTTCTGCCAATTTATTTAGTCTAAAACTTGAAGCACTTGTCATGATGATGGGGCAATGCCATAATATATGTAGTTTAACAGAAGTTTATATACCTTGTAAACAGGACCATAACCTCCCTCTCCAAGTTTATTTTCAATTGAAAGTCTATATGTAGCTGCCTCAATGTCAGCTAAAATAAAGACTTGCAGATTTGGAACATTGCCATTAAAGTCTCTTTGAGTTTCCATACAATTAATTTTGGATCCTTTAGATGCAACAACCATACAAAAGAGACGAGAAGAGAAGATGGCCAAAAGTGTCAGTTTCTCAATCATGGTGGTTAATGGTAAGTAATCCTAACTTCCAAGTATAGATGGTGAGTACATATAGTAGAAAATTTTTACCTTTTAATTTGAGCATTCTCCTCCTTAAGCAACAGATTACAAGGGCCAGTAGGAGAACACAAAGGTAGCAGTTGTAGTCAAAACGATCACTAATAATCGCCACTTGGGTTGTCCATTATTTCCTTCCCCTTGAGCTGATAATGTTAGAAATAATCAACATATTATTTAACCTAACATGCGCAGCGGAAATAAATCAAGAATCAGGATTCAGGCTTACCTCTAGTCATATTTGCTCAAACGTTTCTACGATTCATCTAAAGAACAAGAAAAATTATTTGAGGGATCTTCTAACCTATGCCTATGACCGAATTGTTGTACTGATGGTGTACACAGGCTATTAATTTATAGACTAGGTCAGGGATCCTCAAATATGGTAAATACCGTATTGTTCCTCCCATCAAGGAAACAATATTATTAATTGATTTTAAATCAATTAAACAATTCCATTACGGTAATCTAAATTAATAGAAATTACCATAACCATAATACCGTATATTATATTTATTTATTAAAATATAATAAACACCGTAATATGTGATATAAATGCCACATAAGGGAAAAATATCTCACATTCTCCACTTGGCCTTTATGACACATAACCTTATGGTATTACGTTCTTTAGTTTGGCCAATCACTTATGGAATCCTCCCACTCAGATAAGAAATGTTTCATATGAATCATGGCGGTAAAACTATTATAAAATTAGGTCGTCCCTTCCATGTATCACAATGTAAAACACTCTTTACATGAGTACTTTATGGATAGTAAAGCTTTATGAATGAATTTCCTATAAGTCATTCGGGTCCAACTTCATTTATCTTCATGGATAAAATAACAAATGTGCACAAAATCTTTATTATAATAACTTTATATCTATAGACCAAAAAGATTCAAACGAAGCAAAGATGAATTAATGAGTCTCATATACTCCGCATGACTTTATACTTTCTTTACCAGTAAACTTTAAGTTATGGGATCCATAATCATTAATTCAGTACTTATATGCTCAATAGACCCTTTATGTCTCTTAATGTTATCTTCCGTATTGAGATACTTGATGTCGATTTACTTCTATTTTTTCTCTTTATAAAATGAAACTATAGTAGAATTACCGCAGAATATCTTTATGGTCTAACTGTAAAATCGACAATATTGAGACTTTCAACAAAATGTCTCATCCATCATGCCTGTGTACCGAATTCATAGCATGTAATAATTTTAGCTTTCTCGGTAGACATAGCAATTGTAGTCTGCTTACTGCATCTCTAGGATATATCCCTCAATAAGAAAATATATACCCTAAAGTAGACTTTATACTATCTACACAATCAACAAAACTCAAATCTGAACAACTAACCACCTCCAAATGTAAAGTGTATCTTTAGGTTAAGTTGTACTTCTTGGTTCCTTGCGTATACCGCAAGACTTTATTTGCAGCACTTTATTGACCCAGTATTCCTACTGTCAGTCCAATAGTTAAGTCTAGTGCAAGCATATGCTTGCATCAGGTTGCATAATGCAGATGCTTACAAAAGACTTTTTCATCTGCCATTGTTCCAATACATTTTGGGACAATAATCTGTATTAAATTTGTCCATCTTAGTTGCTACTGAAGGTGCAGAATCATTCATTCTAAATCTTCCCAAAACTTTTTCAATGTAGGCCTCCCAGACAATGTTAATATTCTTTATGTCTTTGTGAATCTCTATGTCAAAAGACATAAGAGGTTTCACCCAAATCCTTCATTTCAAAGTTTTGTGAAATGAACTTTATGTAGCAAACCTAAATCATTACTTGCAAAAATAATATCTACATATGGGACCAGAAAGATTACTGTACTCCCACTGACCTTAAGGTAATATACTAATTAACAAGGTTTTCAATAAACAATGAAGGAATAACCTTGTAAAAAGTATATTGCCGATGAGAGATCTATCACAGCCCATAAATAGAATTCTTTGAATTGCAAACATTCTGACTGTTATTTATAAAACCTTTTGGTTGTGTTATGTAAACCTCATCTTTAAGATCTTTATTCAGGAAAGTTGTTTTCACATCCATTTTGATGTAGCTTATTGAATGAGCTACTAATGCTATGATTATCTTAATGAACCATTCTTAAACACTGGAGAGAATGTTTCATGATAATCAATGCCTTCCTTATGAGTGAAACCATTGGCTACGAGTCTAGCTTGACTTTTGAGCCATGGATTTATCTCTTACTTCATGGCATTGAATCACAATGTGGAGTTTTCTCCACTCATAGCATGTGAAAACAATTTTGAATCATCTTTATGTCCAATGTCAACATCAGACTCTGTGAAGTATACAACATGATCACTAAGAATTGTTGATCTCCTTATTTTATAGGATTTTCTTAATTCTACTCTCTCTGCATTTTGCAAAGTCTAAGTAGATTCAAATTGAACCTATTCTTCATGAGTTGACAATTCTAAAATTGATTGTAGCTCAGGGTAATCAATTTGACTTTCCATAAGTACAATCAAACATCCTTCATATGAAAGAGTTTCAGTCAACTCTCGTGTTTCCTCTAAGTAAAATCTTTGAGGATAAACACTCTCATTAGGTTCAACATCCTCTAGAAATTTTACAATCAACAACTTTAGGATTATATGAAGGATAATAAGACCTAAAACCCCTTCGAGTTTACTGAATAGCCTATAAAAGATCTGCTGGTTGTCCTTGAATCTAATTTCCTTAGAAGATGATTATAAATCCCTTCTTTAGCAAGGCAACCCCATATGTGTAAATAATTTAAACTTGGCTTCCATTTATTTCATAAAAGGTGTCTTAAGGACAACCTTAAATGGAATCTTGTTTAACATATACTGAATAGCCTATAAGGGTAATAGCAGATTAATATTACTAATCATTTCCCTTTTATGTGTACTTACCATAATACTCTTTGCCTATATCAGATCTTACGATCTTCATGTTGTTTCTCTTATTCTACCTTATAGATATTGAAAGCATTCAATACATCAACCTTATTATTTAGAAGATAGAGATACATAAACCTTATATGGTCATCCACTAAAAAAGATAAAAATATCTCTGACCATTTAGGCAATGAGTATGAAAAGATCAACACCTTTCAATGTACATGATCTCAAGAATTTCAAAAGGCTCTCTTCGGCACCTTTAGTGGCCTTGTTGGTATGCTTTCCCTTATGCAGTCTACACAAGTACCAAAATCAGTAAATTACCGACTTTTATTTTCTGTATAGAGATATATTCCAATCTCTAATGCCATAACAAGAGCATTTTTTTTAAATTCATAAAGACTCCACTTTATGTCAACATCAATATGCAGAAATAATTTTGTTTCAAAAGTTGGGATGTAAGTTAATTTTAAATAGACTTTAAATAAACCTCTAACCAATATTCCACAAAAATAAGAAAAATTTCAAGTTTAAAATAAAATTGAAATTTTTAACAAACTAAATTAGAAAATAAATTTTTAACAAACTAAACTAGAAAATAAATTTTTAAAAGATTATGGAATATAAAACATTTTTGAAGTCAAAATTATAACTGAATTTTAAAATTAACCTATAGATCCCAACAACCTCCAATTATAAACACGTGTTATTCATTTTAAGAAGACTTTGCATTTGTGTTAACAACGTGGATTGTTAAACCATAATCAATCCACAACATATTTGAATGAGTCACTAAAAGAGATTCATGACATACTAGATATATGAGATTATCTTTATTTTAAGTCATTTCTCATACTTCATGCAATCTTTCTTTATATGCCCTTAATTTTCCTAATTGCAAGAGAAATAGGTATCTTGATTGCCATAATACTTTATTGGCACTTTATTCTCATACTTTAACTGATGGACATAATTGCATTTATTGGTCTTTCCCTTAACATGAATAACCATGTGAACACTTTATGGATTCTCTCATATTCTTGAACACACATGGTTGTAAATTCATTTACTAACCATTTATCCTTATGTGTGTTATAAGATAAAGTTCTACACTTAGAAGAGAGAATTCAAAAAATGAAATAGACCAATAATGACTCAACAAATCTCAACCTTTAGGGACTAAAGGTAAACTATAATATCCTTCATTCCATAATGGGATTAGAAACACTCAAATGAAAAAGCATATTAATATTTTTCCAGTTAAAAAAATATTACCATAAAGTATTGGAATATAAAACTACCAAAAGGTAGAATAACAGGAATACTTGCAATTACCAAGAAAATTAAAATAAGAATACTTTAATGCTATGAAGTAACTTTATATTAAATTAGCCAATGCCAATTTAAATAGTAAATTTCAACCTACCTGTGGGCAAAGGTTGCATCACGCATGAAATTTACTTTTTATTAATAAGACTAATAAATTTAAATATTAATAAATAAAATTCTCCGTACCTTTGGGCAATCGAAAGAAATTTTACTTTTAATATTAAATTTGTCATCTTATTCTAATTAAGTAATAAAATAAAAGCTTATCTGTGGGGATAAGTAATTAAATTTATGAATTAATTACAAGACGATGTTAATTTTTCTATGTGAAATTCATGTGTATGATCTTTATGCAATTATTATAAAATCGAGATGCTGTGGCTCTCCCAAAATCATAATAATCACGCTGCAATTCATGAACATCTAATAAAATTCTTTATGAGGTTCATGTGTGTAATCCTGATGTAATTATCATTAAAAAAATGGATGCTTTGGCTCTCCCAAATATTATTATGATAATTACGTGTGGTCAATCATGATGCAATTATTATTCAAAAATCGGGAAGCTTTGGCTCTCCCAAAATTATCATAATAATTGCGACTTCATTAACATCTAACAACTTTATAGATGTCCCCTTGATAGCCCCAGGAATATAATAAACCAATATCTAAATGGAGTAAACAACATTTTTCCAATGTGCAACCAGGTGAGTTCCCAGGAAAGTGAGGGGGGTCACTAGGACACACTTAAATCCCAAGACTTTCCTAACCAGAACTTTTCTAGACATTGCATTCTTGGATATTACTGTAAGCACGCCAGCATCTATGGTATTGTTAATTATTCTTAGGTCTAGGCATCAAGCAATTTATATTTAAACAATATAAATTCAACAATTAAAACATATTTCTTAATTCATCCATTAAAAAAAAAACAATAATTTTAATACAAATCAATGCAAATGATAAGAGAAATAAAATTACAATATGAGGACATAACAAGATACATGGCCCAATGGTTTAGTAGGTGGCCTTAGGTCCTTTACACTTGGTCAACCCAAGTTCTAAACCCCACATAAGCTTACTACTTTTAATTCTTGATGGGTTGCTGTATTGGGGGTCATGGGTCAACCCACATAATCGGGTCGGGTATCTGTATTGGGCTTTCCAAAAAAAATCAGCCCATTTTATGGCCCTTCCTCTTTTTCCTCTCCTTTTTTTTAAAAAAAAAAAAAAAAAAAAAAATCTGGATTAGGCCTCTTGGGTCTCTGTAATGGGTTGACCCATTCGGGTCAACCCTCTTAATAACTGGTTGGGCTATCTTATTGGACTGGCCCAAAATCGGGTTAGTCCACTTAGTGACCAAAAATAAAACTTGAATGGGTGTTATATACAATTTTTTTTTGGTATAGGGGTCAATGGGTTTTTTTGGATTGGGGGTCAGCCCACTTAGCAACGGGTTGGGCTAATGCGTTTAAAACCCTACCTGATCCCAACCAGACCCGGGTTCACTTATTGGGTTGAAACCCTACCTGATTTCTTATGACTTGACCCAAAAAACTGGAAAACCCCTTTTTCTCTTCACCATGAACACTGGCCAGATCCTCTGCCTCCTTATGCACGGCCACTGTGGGCCGCTGCTTTAGTAGCAACAGTGACCTAGAGGGGTCGCCATTTGCCCAGGAACCAGGCAGCCCGTAAGGGCCACCAGTTCTAGTGACGGGAAAGAGGCCGCTTGCAGCGGATTCTTCCATCTGAAACGACGCCGGCCCTTACAGGCCAGTCCCTACTGCATGCGGCGAAAACCCTCTCAGCCTTATGTGGGTTTTCGCCAGCGAATGGCCGGTGCTGAGGATCGGCCGGTGATGTTCAACCATGGGTTTCTTCTTCAAGCGTCGGCTACAGAGAACCGACGCAATCTGCCGGTTTGCCGATCAGCAGGTCATGGAGACCCTTAGCCCCACCGCTGTCTTACGCAACGACGGCGGCCATGAAAAAGCCGCCACCTACTGCCTGAGGTAGAACCCACTCACACTTATGTAGCTTTTCGCCAGCAAATGCCGGTGCTACTATTTGAGGATTTTTCCATGGTGACACGGTGGTTTCATGACAATGAATCTATGGCCAAAAAATAATCAAGAAAGCCAAAAAATAATCATATCAAAACAGTGAGTTATCAACCGTATATGAATAACACTGGATTCAACATTGATAATGTATAGCAAAATTAAATGCTAAGCAAAATAGCATAGAGGTGGCTCTGATACCACATGTTAGAAATAATCAACATATTATTTAACCTAACATGTGCAGCGGAAATAAATCAAGAATCAGGATTCAGGCTTACCTCTAGCTATATTTGCTCAAGCGTTTCCACGATCCATCTGAAGAACAAGAAAAATTATTTGAGGGATCTTCTAACCTATGCCTATGACCGAATTGCCGTACTGATGGTGTACACAAGCTATTAATTTATAGGCTAGGTCAGGAACCCTCAAATATGGTAAATATTGTATTGTTCCTCCCATCAAGGAAACAATATTATTAATTGATTTTAAATCAATTAAACAATTCCATTACGGTAATCTAAATTAATAAAAATTACCATAACCATAATATCATATATTATATTTATTTATTAAAATATAATAAATATAATAAACACCGAAATATGTGATATAAAGGCCACATAAGGAAAAAAATATCTTTCAGATAAAGCATCTTGATCATGATATAATTTATGAGAGACAAATATGTCTGAAAAAATCTTAAAACAATATCACCGTCTAGCTTCTAATAGTTTCAATTGCTGAAATAATTGGATGTTCATATTGTTTAGTTTAGTTGATTGAAGTAATGCCAGATAATCTTCGATAAATATCGATGTCATATATGTCATGTCTTATCTCTTTCTAAGACAACTCAATAACTCCATGAAAAGTCAGTCTCCTAAGGCCATTAAGGGCAGGAGAAACATTAAACAAAAGACAAAAAAACTCATGTAAGGATAGGGATCCCCTATAATCTCCTGCCCACGGAGGGGGGGCAGGGGAAATTGTCCCCCTCTCATAGACCCTGCTCAAAGAAGAGGGAGCAGGGTAATAACAAAGATCCCAATTACAAGAAATCCCCGTCCGCTCATGTAGGCGTTTCCTCTAATTAAGTACCTCATTTGACAGATTTGAATTCATTAAATACGTGGGCAATTAGATTAACATTCTAAAAGTATTATTTGAACATTGTGGAGAGAACATCAAATAGATTATCAAGTCTGCTGCATCTCTTACCTGCTAGAGAAAGCTCCCAATTGTCATCGCCACACAACGTACGTAACCAAGTAGTTCCTTCTTTTTGGCATAAGAAACCTTAATTTTGACCACCTCAACATCATCAAAGCCGATCCAGACCGATCCAATTGTGCATAATTTCACTACATATGTAGCATTGAATCTTACTACAATCCCATTTCTCTGAATGTAAGCCTTGATTTCCTTATAGCTCATGCTTCCATCAGGTGTAATGGCTGGACCTGTAGCCAATGCACCAATATCATTGTCGTTGGGATTCTTTAACGTCCACGCATTGCCATAGAAAGGCAAGGCCAAGACCAACTTTCCAGCAGACAAGCCCCTACCAATCCATGCACCAATGCCATAATCCGCGCTAACATTGCTTGATGGGTCATATAAGGCTGCAAGAGCACCTGTAAAATTTGACTGCTGAGGCCTATGGTAGCCAAAAGCCATGACATGAACCCAATTCAAGTTATCCCTTATGGAATCCACTGGGAAAGAAGCGATATCCACATTCGGTGAGTATGGAACAGCAGCAGTCAAGATCAATTCTGTCTGGCTAGAGTTTTTTGCCTCAGAATTGACAGCGGCTCGCCACTCCTGAAAGAGTATCCCCATATTGGTCATGTCGAAGTTTGTGCTTTCTGAAACCAAATTAAAGTCTAGGCCTTGGAAGCCATAAAGCCTAGCTATCTTCATTAAAGAGTCGATGAAAGATTTTCTATAGGTAGCGTTGCTGACCATCAATGAAAGGACTGCATAGTCTGCGCCTTCACCCCCAATAGAAAGGAGGGTGGTGATTGATGGGTTCTTTTGTTTAACAGTGTTCGTGAAGGTGGAGAAGTATTGCTCATCAGAAGATGAGATAGAGAGATCGAAGGACGAAGAGTTAAGTTCAGCAAAAGCCCAAATAAGGTGAGTAAAGAGGACTGAGTTTATGTCTGAAATGGGGAACCCGCTGCTGGAGTACCAGTAACCTGCTTTGATCCAAGTTTGTGCAGTTGAAGGCACCGAGTGTAAAGAAAGAAAGATATGGAAAAGAAGAATGATGATAATTTTGAACATCATGGAGCAAAAGCTATACTTCAATTCTGAAGAATGTAACAGCTTGCCTTGAAAGTAGTGGATTAATTTTCTACGGATCTCTTGTGTTCTGAGACGTACAGTTGAATAAAGGAGATGTATGGTATTAATGCCATCTTTCTCAGCGACCCTTTCGTTGAGAAAGTCGTTCCTGAATTGTGTAGTGATCAGCTTTAATAGATAAGTTTCGACGAAAGCAGGGCAATTCGGTTTCTCAGCAAAAGTGGCAAGCTAGCTAGTAAGCCACCTCCTTCCAGAATTTCCGAGTAAGAGGAACTCTGAATGCTTCTTGACTGCTACGTACTTTCAATAATCAGCAGCCTTGCCTGATTTAGTTGGCATTGATATATATATATATATATATAATGGATTCGGATGAAGTGCTGTAAAAAAAAAAAAAAAAAATTACAATACATTTTCTTTTAAAAGCCACATAATCTTTAGAGGAAATAATAATAGTAATAATAATAATAATATAACTAAAAAAAACTCAATTTGATGTATGTGGCTGTTTACTCCCCAAACAGTTTGTAGATAAGCATATCAGCATATGAAATGGTGGGCTTCGTTGAAGCTCACTTGACATTAATTTGATGCGTTGGGATCACTTTCTGAACTTGCTACAGTAATCGTACCTTGACTCGAGTGTATGGGTCAGCACCATTACAAGGGCGAGACTTTTGTGCATAAAGCAATGACTAATGCCAAAAATCAATGTGATTTTATGGTCAATGTGCAACATTTTCCATATAGGCTGCGAAAGAAAAATGTCACAAGGATACATCAATGTATTTCTCCAATCCATTTTA